>CM061063.1:157335284-157492784 GCA_030762895.1 Sophora flavescens | reverse complement strand
CAATACCGGTGAGGTTGTCAACCTCCTTTTCAGCTCTTGGAAGCTTCTCTCACAGGCTTCTGTCGACACGAACGCTTGGTCCTTACGAGTCAACTGGGTGAGAGGTCCTACAATCTTGGAAAATCCCTCAATGAACCTCCTGTAGTAGCCAGCCAAACCAACAAAACTATGGATTTCTGTTGCCGTTGTCGGTCTTTCCCATTCCAAAACAGCCTCGACCTTCGTCGGATCCACAACGATTCCTTCGCGGGATATTACGTGACCCAAGAATTGAACTTGACCCAACCAAAACTCACACTTCTCTGGTTTCGCATAGAGTTTCTTCTCTCTCAGGATCTGAAGAACAAGGCTAAGGTGTTCAGCATGAGTCTCCTTGTCCGGAGAATAGATCAGAATGTCATCAATGAAGACGACTACGAACTGATCCAAAAAGGGACGAAAGATCCTATTCATATAGTCCATGAATATAGCAGGTGCATTCGTCACTCCAAACGACATCACCAAATACTCATAATGCCCATAGCATGTTCGAAACGCTGTCTTAGGAACATCTTCTGCTTTTAATCGTATCTGGTGGTATCCTGACCACAGATCTATCTTTAAAAACACTACCGCGTCATGTAACTGATCCATAAGATCATCTATCCTTGGAAGAGGATATCTGGTTTTAATTCTGACTTTGTTTAACTGACGAAAGTCCACACACAGCCTAGCAGTTCCATCTTTTTTCTTTACTAGCAGGACTGGAGCTCCTTACGGTGACACACTAGGTCGTATAAACTTTTTCCTCATCAGCTCCTCAAGTTGGTCCTTCAAGGTTTCTAACTCTGATGGCGACATGCGATATGGTGCTATGGATATTGGTCCAATGCCTGGAATCAGATCAATCGCGAACTCGATCTCCCGAACAGGTGACAATCCAGGTACATCCTCAGGGAAAACCTCCGGAAACTCTCGAACGACAGGTACGGATTCCAAGTCAAACTCGCTCTCGACGTCCAAGGAAAACAGCAGCATGTAACCTTGAGCTCCTTCTTTCAAAGAAGCTCTTACCTGACTAGCAGATAAAAATCTAAAAATCTCCTCCCTAAAGATTAAGGTTTTCTGAGCACAATCTATTAGGATATAGTTGAAAGATAACCAATCCATGCCTAAGATTACATCTAACTATACTAAAGGCAAACAGATCAAGTCTACAAGGAAATGTCTATTCTAAACGATGATAGGACAGTTTAAGCCAACAGAATTAACAGTCACAAGTTCAGCAGTTGGGGTAGAAACAATCAGATTATATGGCAAGGAAGAAACAGGCAAGTCTAGAATTTTCACATGATCCATCGAAATAAAAGAACGAGTTGCGCCTGAATTGTAAAGTACAGACAAGATATTACCTGCAATGTCGCACTTACCTTGCACAAGATTAGCGGAGTTCGATGCCTCAGCACCACTCATGGTATACACTTTTCCCTTAACAGTTGGCTTGTTTACTCTGGCATGGTTGACAGAATGCTCCCTCTTCGGTGCACGGCACTCCTTTCCCAAGTGTCCCACGCGGTCACAGTTGTTACACTTGTAATCCTTCTTCGGGCAAGCATTGGCTAGGTGGCTTGGATCTCCACACCTGAAACATCTCCGTTCTTGGCCTTGATCGTTGTTTCTCTGGCCTCCACTTCCTGTCCCTGAAACACTGGGACGACCTTGTAGTTGTTTCTGGTTGTAGCTAGATGCCTGGTGATACGGCTTCCTCTGGTTCTGCTTCCATTTTGAATTCTGGCCTTGATTCTGGCTCTTCGGACAAACAAGTCCTCCTCCGCTTCCCTTGTTATCCCTTCCTCTGTGCATCATCTCAATTTTCCAGCACTTCTCCACTAGTGCTTAGAAGTTCCAGATCTCCAACAACAATACCGATTCTTTAATCTCGAAGTGCAGACCGGCATCAAACTGTTCACACTTCTATTCCTCACTGGGATTGTCTTGAAAGAAACGGAAATACTTGGCAAGGGATTCAAACCTCGCCGCATACTCCCCTACTGTCAGGTCCCGCTAACTCAGCCTCATGAACTCTTGCTCCTTCTATTTTCGGGCACTCTGGGGAAAGTATTTGTCTAGAAACTTTCCACGAAATACTCCCCAGGTGATCGCCTGGTGCTCAGGCTCCAACAACTGCCTGGTGCCCTTCCATCCATCACTTTCAAGACGCCCACTAGCTGGAACACGGAATAGGGTACCTTAGATTCCTCTGGAGTGTGTACCAGATCGAAGATCTTCTCTAGCTCCTGAATCCAAAGATCAGCCTTTATTGGATCCACGTCTCCATCAAACTGCGATGGATTCTGACGTCGGAAAGCGTCCAAATGCCTTCCCTATGCAGCTTGTTCTGCCCTTTGTTGCTCCTATTGGTTCTAGGTAGCAGCATTAGCCGTCTGAAGAGCTATGGCAGCGGCCACGTCAGCCAGCGCTTGGGCAGCGAAATCTATTCCTCAGTAGCCTCGTCCATGTCCACGAGCACCTATCTGGTTCATACTGACCTCGACCACACAAGCAGTCAGATAACAGCCAGAAAATGGGTGTGAACCACGGGTTATCACACATTACCTCAAAGAAGTAATTCAAACAACATCCAGACAGATAAAAACACAACTTCAACACAACAGACCTAAACCCAAACATTCCCGAAAGACTCGACTAGCTCTGATACCAACTAATGTGATACCCTAAAACCCGGCATCACATGGTTACCCGTTGCGGAAAGGAAACTTATTTAAAACGCTGGTCGCTTTTGGAAAAATAACCTTTTATATAAGGTTACTGGAAAAGGGTACTCAATTTTTTTTTGTTAAAAGAATTTAAGAAAAGGTGATGAATACTCAGAACATGAAAATAAACATCATACATATAAATATAATTGTCCCACTTGGGATCTTAGGTTTGATTACAAAACAGGTCTTGTCGAACTGGCCAACATACACTAAAACAGCTACTGAAGAAACAGGTAAAAAAAGAAACATCAAACCGGGGATAGGGAACTGGGTACAAGACTCAAAAGATGGCTCTAAAAGCCTAGGGACTATCGGGACAACTCCAAAAGTCGACGAACGATCTACCAATGCCTCCTGAATGCAGAGTGACCACAGACGTTACCCCCAGACGAGATATCAGATGCCGGATCGATAACGTCACCGCCATCGTCGATAGGGACGTCGTCATCTCCGGGATCCTGTGGATGGTCCTCCTCCTCAACCTCTATCAGCTCAAGAGGTTGTTCCTCGGGATCCTCTTGGGATCCTCCCCCACTGGATCCTCTGCAAGCGGTTCAACTGGATCAAAATGTTAATGAAGGAGACCAATGACTTGTAGCGAATGAAGGTAGTAACATGGAGGTGGAAGCGCACAGTCCTCGTCTCGACGGTATGAATCCTTCGTACGGGCACTCTGTTAGCATTCGTCTCGGTAGTCATGACTGGTCCTTGATAGTCGCGGTCGTCGCACCCTCATGCATAGTTCAGTTCCATGCCGTCCCAGCATGATCAAACACCTCACTCCTCGAGATCGACTGTGCCAAGGGAACGTTCGGATCCATCTAAAAGCACGTGCATACTCGATACAAGAAGAAAAGAACAGAACATACAAATGTGCAAGAGTGAGATACCGTCATAAGATATATCCCACAACAACCATATACATGATACATACATCACATAATCATATAAGCAGTTAAATCATGCATATACATAACATAACAGTGTTATATCAAAGGGTCTCAAACCCGCACAGTCAACCTCTGAAAATATGCATGGCACTTCAATATCAGGCTCTAACTTAATCCATCTGGCAGTTGCCTCCATACCCTCATGCATTTAAGGTCTCGGGACGAGCAACGTCACATGTGCCTCTGAACCGGTCACATGGACTGACTCCCAGATACCACCTTGTATCTGATATGTAAGAAACACGTCTGCCTAGGAAAATGCACATGAGAAAATATTTTATTCAAAAGGTTTTATTTGTGTTCATTCTTTTTCGCTGTGGCAGCTCAATGCTAATGACTTAATCATCATTTCCCCATCATATCAAAACTCAAACATAGGACACACAGTCCGAATGCTCAATCACAACGCCCGAGACCGATGCCACAGTCAAGGGTTATGGTCATATAAATCACTTATGCTTTTATTCATGTTTTGAACTTATCATGATAAGGACAATAGCCCACAACAACGAAATCAGAACGCACTGTCCTCGATTTTGAGAATTGGACTCGCAGTCCAGAACATCATGAATAGGACTCATGGCCCCAAATTAACACTGATCCAAGATCACGTGTGTATAACTGAATACTAGAGGCGATGTCTCGCATACTAGATTCTCTTTCTTAAGTACTTATTTTTCGTTCAGTGAAAATCAAATTCAAAACCGAATCCTCGATAACCTATCCAGGCTATCAAAAAGTTTCTAAAACATTTAGGAGAAAACGTTTTCTTTGAAAATATTTTATAGAGCATCTTTGAAATACGTTAATGAGCTTTTGGAAAAGAACACCAATCCTTTCATCTTTAAAGCTTATTAAGGTTTTTAATCCTTATAACAGTTGAGCACAGACACAAGTCTGGCTTAGCAAACTTTCAATCAATAGCAGTATATATTCTCAGTTCAATGCTAATATCACAGTTGAAAGCAGTTCATCACAGATATGCATTATAACATTTAGAACAAGCACAGTTCAACATCAGATAATAGCATAACAGTTCAAGTACATCAGATAACCAAGTAAGCTCAATCAACATATAAATATCTAGTTAAACACATACACACATGCATACAGTTATTGAATATCTTTATGAAATCCCCTCTTACCTCACGTCGGAGTTAAGAGTTTTGGATTTGAAAAGAAGGTTCACGAACGTCCTCGTTTCTCCGGCGATGGAAGTCTAAGGTTACCAACATAAAATCATGAGTTGAAAAAAATAAACTCGAGAACACTAACCACAAGGTATAGGTTCGATTCATACAATAAACTAGGATTAGGGGTTTCCAAAATTTATGCGACTCTTGGATTTATGATCCTTAGTGCTAGAAGTTCATTAACAACAATCTTTTAACAAAGTTGAATTAAAAATACCACTAAGTACTTGACTTAGGGTTTCGTCCAAGCATAGGTAAATAGGCTAGGAATTTCTAAACATTCCAATCTCTTTAGGTTAGCATCCATACATAGTAAGGAGATTGAAAACATGATCATTTCGAAAAATGGAAAAATCAAATGTCTTAGACCATGAACTCTTAGGTTCGGCCTTAACAAGTTTGTGAGCTTAGAGATCTTTAAATCATCCAATCTTTTGGACATAGCATCCTTTAACATGAAGGAGATTTAATCCATAATCATCTGGGAAAACAAAATAAAATAACACATCCTAGGTCAATGTTACATTCGGCCATCATAGGAAAATAAAGCAAGAAAATATTTTAAACTTTCCAATCACTTAGACATAGCATCCTTTAACATAAGGGAGCCTTGGTCCATGATCATCTTGGAAATGAAACTCAAATACAAACTCATATATGTAAAAGTTGAAACAAGATTCACCTAAACCATATACATGGTTTCGGCCTCCTTAGGAAGAAGGGGTTAGGAAACTTTGTTTTACACAACCTTTTAGTATGTGACAGTATGAGTAAATACAAGAACATAGAAAGTAGTTTCAACTCAAAAGGAGTTTTCTACCGTTTTTTAGAGGTTTTAGAAGTTAAAAGCACATAAAGGACATATGAAGAAAAGTTTGAAATAAAAGATGAAACTTTGAAAAAGAACTACATAGAAGTATTACCCTTAACAAGATGAACAACTTTGATGAAGAACTCTAAGGGAAAAGCTTGATAAAAATGTAAACTTTATAAGAGAGAAGAAAAAGAAGAAGAAATGTAGTAAAGTGTAAATGTGAGAAATGGAGGAAAGTAATGAAGTGTGGAAATGAAGAGTGTTTATAGAGAGTGAGAGGAGAAGGTCACGGTTTTGGAAAAGGAAGAAAGAAGGTGGGTTGCTTGTAGAGAGGATAAGGAGTTAAGGTGATGTGATGTGATTGGAGAGAGAAAGATGAAAATGTGAGATTTTTGAAAAAAAAAGTCATGATTCACCTTTTGAGGTGTGTCATAACCTTCACATCAAGTCACTTCATGTCATTTCATCCTCTTGATGCTCTGCTCCATTGCGTATCAGATGACTTCCCCGATCGTATTTCCCAACAATTTCACTCGGGAAATCCCTAAGATTTGGCCCCGAACAAGATTTTTTGAAAAACTCCAAACCCACAAAAAACATCATAAAAACACTAACCGTCTCGTTCACGAATTAAAATTTGTTCTCTAGCTCAGTAAACTTGTACTGGCAGTGAGAACCCATACCGGTTTTCGTCTGAATTTTCGACCGAAAATTTTACTGTGATTTCATACGGTAAAACAACACAAGAAAATGATTTTATTTTAAATAAAATCATCCTCTGGATTTTATCAAAAATAAACACATTAAAGCATGTATTTACTGATAAAGAAGCATACGAAAAACAGGGTGTTATAGAGGTGTTTCCTCCCGATGTACCCGGATTACCACTGGCAAGGGATATCAAATTTTCCATCACTCTTGTTCCAGGAACCGGTCTAATATCGATTGTTCCGTACCAGATGTCACCTACAGACCTTGTGGAATTGAAAGCCCAACTAGAGGATCTGTTGTCAAAACAGTTCATAAGACCAAGTGTTTCTCCTTGGGGAGCACCTGTTCTTTTAGTGCGGAAGAAAGGCGGAGGATCGAGACTTTGCGTGGATTATAGACAACTCAACAAAGTAACAATTAAGAACAAGTACCTGTTGCCGTGCATAGATGATTTGATGGAGTAATTGCGAGGAGCTACTGTTTTCTCAAAGATCGACTTGAGGACAGGTTACCACCAGATTAGGGTGAAGACTGAAGATATACCCAAAACGGTGTTCCAAACCCGTTATGGGCATTATGAATATCTTGTAATGCCGTTTGGAGTAACGAATGCACCTGTTGTCTTCATGGATTACATGAATCGGGTTTTTTGTCCGTTCTTGGATAAGTATGTTGTCGTGTTCATCGATGACATTCTCATCTATTCCAGGAGTCATGAGGAACATGAAGTGCATCTGCGACAAGTCCTACAGATATTACGCTAGAAGGAATTCTATGCAAAACTCTCTAAGTGTGAGTTTTGGCTTGAAGAGGTGAAATTCTTAGGGCATGTGATTTCCAAAGAAGGAATTGCTGTCGACCCTGCCAAAGTAGAAGCAGTGCTCTCTTGGGAAAGACCAAAAACAGTAATGGAAATTCGAATTTTTGTCGGCTTGGCTGGATACTACTGGAGATTCATTGAGGGATTCTCCAAGATCGTAGCACCGTTGACTCAGCTTACACGGAAGAATCAACCTTTTGTGTGGACTGAGAAATGTGATGAAAGCTTCCAAAGGATAAAGGAACGTTTGACAACTGCTCCAGTACTGTGATGCTACTTACCAAGGCTTAGGCTCTGTATTAATGCAACACCGAAAGGTTGTGGCTTATGCGCCACGTCAGTTAAAGATTCATGAGAAGAACTACCCGACTCATGATCTGGAATTAGCTGTTGTGGTCTTTACACTAACAATATGGAGACATCATCTGTATGGAGCAAAGTTCGATGTTTTCAGTGATCACAAAAGCATGAAATATTTGTTCGATCAGAGAGGACTCAACATGAGACAAAGGCGGTGGATGGAATTTTTGAAGAACTATGATTTCACGTTGCAGTACCATCCTGGAAAGGTGAACGTTGTAGCACATACTTTAAGCCGAAAGGCCATTCATGTCTCAGCCATGATGGTGAGGGAGTTATAATTGATCGAGAAGTTTCGCGACCTCGATTTGATGATGGATATAAGTCCAGAAAGGATCAGTGTGGGAATGATTAAGATCTCAAACAGATTGTTGGAAGAAATCTGAGAGCAACAAGCTACTAATGCATATCTCCAAGAAAAGAAAGAACTCATGGGGCAAGGAAAAGCACCAGAATTCAGTTTGCGACCAAACAACATTTTGAGGTGCAATGGATGAGTCTGTGTACATGAAAATCTTGAGATGAGAAAGATGATTCTTGAGGAATCACACAATAGCAAATTGAGTATTCATCCTGGAGCAACCGAGATGTACCAGGATCTAAAGCATAATTTTTGGTGGCCAGGCATGAAGAAACAAGTGGCGGAATACATGGTATCTTGCTTAACTTGTCAAAAAGTGAAAGTAGAGCATCAACGACCCGGCTGAATGTTGCAGTCTCTGGATGTACCTGAGTGGAAGTGCAAAAGTGTATCCATGTATTTTGTGGTAGGATTACCAAGGACTTCCAAAGGTTTCGATTCGATTTGGGTGATCGTTGATAGGCTGATGAAGTCGGCACACTTCTTACCTGTCAAGTCAAATTACATAGTGGAAAAGCTGACTGGGGTGTATATTAGAGAGGTGATCAGACTCCATGGAGTGCCTTCCAGTATTATCTCAGATCGAGACCCAAAGTCCACTTCACGTTTCTGGGGAAGTTTACAGATAGCATTGGGAACTAAGTTGAGACTCAATTCGGCTTATCATCCCCAAACTAACGGACAAACGGAAAGAACAATTCAGTCATTGGAAGACTTGTTAAGAGCATGTGCTCTAGACAATCGTGGAAGTTGGGACGACCTTTTTTCACTTATAGAGTTCACATACAACAACAGTTATCACTCAAGTATAGGGATGGCACCCTATGAAGCTTTGTATGGAAGAAAGTGCCAAACGCCACTGTGTTGGTACCAAGATGGAGAAAGCACAATTTAGGACCCAAAATTGTGCAACAGACAATGGAGAAGGTGAAACAAATCCGTGAAAGGATGAAAGCTTCATAAAGCAGACAAAAGAGTTACGTCGATCGAAGAAGATGACCTCTGGAATTTCAAGAAGGCGAGCACGTATTTCTGAGAGTAACTCCCACGACTGGGGTAGGTCGAGTTATAAAATCCAGAAAGCTCACTCCAAAATTTATTGGGCCATACCAGATTCTTCGTCGTATTGGTCCAGTAGCCTATCAAATTTCTCTGCCACCTTTTCTTTCAAATATCCATGATGTCTTTCATGTCTCACAACTGAGAAAGTACATCCCTGACCCGTCACATGTAATTGAACCCGATGTTGTCCAATTAAAAGAAAATCTATCCTATGAGACTTCACCCGTACAGATCGAAGATAGGAGGATCAAGCAACTCAGGGGTAAACAGATTCCCTTAGTGAAGGTTATTTGGGATGAGACAACTGGGGAAGCGACCTGGGAAGTAGAAGACAAGATGAGATTACAGTATCCTGATTTATTTTCAGATACGTAATTTCGAGGACAAAATTTCTTTTTAGTGGGATAGTAATGTAACGCTCCGATTTTTTTCTGCTTGTCTGCAATCTATGTTATGTGGATAATTGAGTATTTATTATTATGATCTATGAAGAATTATTTTAACAAACCAATTTTCATTCCCATGATTTATTTTATATTAGTAAAGTGCGGTTAAATTTTCGGTAGAAAATTTCAGACGTTTCCAGTCTGAGTTTTCACTGTCAGTAAAGTTATACTGACCCAAAAAAAAATTCGTTACGAAAAATAGAATTTTAATTTTTCCTAACTTAATAATAATTATTTTTATGATTTTAGAAGTTATTTATTTCAATATGGGTTTTCGGGTGGAAAATTAACGAAAGAAAATACGATCAATTTTCAATGACGGGAAACAATTGGAACTGGAACGAACCAAATTTATCCAACTCAGATTTTATGCAGATTTGAATAGACTTAATTGAGGTGAATAGTGACTCCATTCACTATTTAACACTATTTCTTACACAATGTAATTATTATTATTCATTTTACAAGAAAACCTATTATTTTATAATTTCAAAATTTAAGTTTAAAATTCAAAAAAAATTAATTAAATTAAAAATCCCTTTCTCTCCTGGCTGGACAGCATGCGCCCCCCTCCCCCGTCTTCTATATATACCCTCATTCCACTCCATTTTCCATTTTCTCACTTTATCTCTCAAGCTCACTCTCACTCACTAATTTACTATTCATCATCTTCAACCTCTCAACTATTTGAGCTTGGAGGCTAAGGAGCTATCTTCATCTTCATCTCTTACTCATTATCATCATCATCTCAAGGGCATAATCTTCAACTATTGTCCTTCATCTTTTCTACTACATTCATTTTATTCACATGCATGTTGATTTTGTTATGAAAGCATGTTCATTTTCATAAAGCTAAATTTTTTTTAAAGACTTGCTCATCTTCACTACCATCTTCAACACTTGCATGTTGTAAAAAGACTTTCCTATGACCATTTGTGAAGGGTGACCGAAACCCTAGGGAGGAAAGGTGATGGTTTTGCAAAAAAAAAATTCATGCATGATGGGTATCTCATGTTTCATGTTCATGATTTTAACTCATATCCTTCAAGAAATTCTTTTAACATGAAACTAAATTTTATCAACTCCTACTCATCTCCACTTCCATTTTCATGTCTTGCATGTGGTGAAAAACCCACCCAATCCTTTTTTTTTTTTGTGGTGGCCGAGAGCACCATGAGAGGAAAAGGAGAGTTTTTGTTAAAAATCTTACATGCATGGATTAAATACTTTTGATTCATGTATTTTTTTTAACTCATTGGTTTCATTTAAAATGTGTCTTCCTTCCTTGTTATGATTTTATGGCTAAAAATCTAAAAATATAGAGTTAATGAAGCTTAAATTTAAATCTTTAGGAAGGATGCATGTTTAATCATATAATTTTTTTTTTACATGCCTGAATTTATATAGAGTTGGAAAAAATTTCAAATTCCCTAGCCTTTTATTTTGAGAAGGCTGAAACTCACCTTGAAGAGTTGATGAAGCCTTGTTCAATTTTTTTTAGTAGATTGATGCTTAAGATACTATATTAGTTACATGCATGTAAATAGATTATTGAAAAATCATTTTTTCTACATTTTCTTGTGAAGACCGAAAGCTATGCTTCATGGAACAAGGGGGTTAAAACTTTATTTTCAAGTTTTAAGCTTTTATTTTACCTCCTTGATACTTAAGGATCATAGATCCAAAAGCTTGTAAAAATTAAGATTTTTTTAGCATATTTTTAAGGAGCATGACCGAGATTTGTTGAGTTGGTTGAATTTGTTGGTCCAAAGAATGTTATGCATCTTGTCACTGATAATGCAGCTAATTATAAAGCTATAGGATGATTGCTAAATGACAAGTATCCTAATGTCTTGTCGTAGGTCTAGCAAAACGTGCATCCTTGATTACAAAGCGTGTTTATAATCAAGGATTTTTGTTAGCTTGGTTGAGGAAGAGAGAAGGATAGACAGAAATTATATGTCCTGGTCCAACATGTTTTGCCACAACCTTCATTGCATTGAAGAGTATTCACCAACACAAGCATGATCTTCAAGCCTTGGTAACTAGCAATTCTTTTGTGGAGTCTAGATACTATAGAGACTCAAAGGCTAGAAATTTTATTGATATTGTCCTTGATTCTAGATTTTGGAATAGTAATTATGGGATTGTTGTTAAAATTGTTGCACCATTCATACTGTGTTTTTTTTTTTTTGATAAGCAAAAGAAATTTAATAAAAAGAGTACAAGGGGTACTCTAACCCGTATACAATGAGAAAAGAAAGTAGCATGCAAAAGCATCACAAAGAGGAAAGTCATCCCAACTATGTTGGCCTCACAATCCCCAACAATCGTTTGTAGCACACTACCAAAAAGCAATAAAAAGCTGACTTTGAAAATCAACTATGTCAGCTATATCTAAAAACCAAGAAAAGTTGAACAAAGGCACCACTCGGCTCTCCAAAACTGACGCAGCACTATAGCAACCCAGAAAGCCGAAATTCTAACCTTGCAAGTGCAGCCATAAGAAAAAAAGATCATCCAGATACGCAAAAAGTGCAGGACCCATATAAAAACTTGCAGCCTTGAATTAAAAAAATGACCAATATCCAAGTGCAAAGAACAAATGAACACTGACAGCCAAAATCCAAAACAAATCCAGATCAGATAAATTCATAGCTGCACAAACAGACTACCAGGCAAGGGAGAACAACACCAAAAACATGGCAGAACAGAGAAAAGAAATGAAATAAAGCTCAACATCTCATGCATTCTATTAGATTAATGCACCAATCAGAAAAACATCTTGTCGAACCTTTGTCCCCCTTATTGATAAACCAACTTCATGATAAAACCTTAATTTGATCAAGCAATGCAGTCAAATCAAAAGTGGCACCCTGAAAAATGATTATATTGTGCAGCAGCCACATACACTAGCAAACTAAATGCCAAATTAAAGATTTAAACTTACTAGAATTTTTTCCTCTATAAAATTGCACATGTTGAGTCAAGTGTTGTGAAGCAAAATTTGGTAGTACCACCGAGAAACCCATCCAGTCATAAATAAGAGACCATATTTTATATGATATATTAAATGAAAAAAACAAATGGCTGCTATCTTCTGGATGAGAGAAACAACAGACACAGCAAATACCCTGAGCAGCAGAGATAACCCCACGACAGTTGAGTTGTAATCGGGTTGGAAGACGATCTCGCGATAATCTCCATAAAAAGACCAAAACTTTTGTTGGAATTAAACATTGCCGAAAACTCTTAAAAATCCCCTCTGAATCAACATTACCTAGAATGAGATTATAATTAGAAGACAAAATGAAATATGTTGATTTGACAGAGAAAGAATTAGAAGGATCAAGCGACCAACTCCAAGAATCTACACAAAACTGATTTAGAACCACCGAGGCCAAGGAGTTTTTTCATCTACCAAAATCTCCTCCTCCTAAACAAATAAATTACGAAGCCACCACCATTCCCACAACCACCCATTTGCTGACCACACTCCCATTTCAGAAATAGTAGAGGATTTATCTAATGAAATCTGATAAAGTCGAGGATAAACCTCCAATAAGCTCATTGAACCAAACCAAAAATCATGCCAAAAATGAACGAATTCACCATTTCCAATCTTCTGCAACACTGCACCTGAAAACCAGCCAGCAAGAGGACAGGGTGTGCACCGGGAGCATCGTGCAGCTATAGTGTCATGCTTAGCGTGAGCGTTCTCACCATGGAAGAGAATGTGCACCAGGAATTTGGAACCTGACGCTTGAACATCTGACTGACATTCCCTGAGAGGATGATACATTATGGGGTACGAGTTTGGGGTAGAGGATGATACATTAATTTGAGGATGCTTTGTTAGTTAGGTGTTGAATAATGTTATGTCTGTGACAATTACTGTATAATTTACTATTACTCTTTTCAGCTTTTTGATGATAGATTTGCTTCTTATCCCCTATATTTCTGTATTTTTGTGGGTTACTTTGGTTTACGTTAGAAGACCCGATGGAGGGTTATGTTGCTGAGGAGCTGGACGAAACTCTGTATGAAACGGAGGTTGCTGAGGAGTTGGATGGAACTCCTTACGAACCAGACGCTGGAGGTCGAGCTGTGATCCACGGTGATTAGAGTATAGACATTATGGCCAGTGAATCTAAGGAGTATTTTTATATGTTTCCGCTAAGTATGACTTTTATTTAAGTTTATTCCTGTGAGGGATCCTACTAAGAGGATACCCTCAACAATGTTTTGGTAACGTAATAAATAAACATGTGTGTATTTATATATTACAACATTGGTGTGTTTAATTTGTAGAAGTTATATGATTATTAAATAAGTTTTAATTTTTACTTATTTTTCACACTAAGTGGGCGATTAAGAAATGATTTAAGAGGGAATTAATCTAATAAAACAATGGTACACAATGGGGTGTCTCATTTTGATATCAGAGCAGTTTGGTTCTAAAACGGACTGTGGGGTTATGTCCGATCAGAATCAAGGACTGAGAGGTTTAGAATGTTGTTACTGGCCGTGTCTAGTTAAAACCACATCGGATTTTGACTATGCTTAGAAGTTGGGTAGTGTGTCTGAAACCGGTGCAAAAATTAATATTGGTATAGCATATGGTATGTATATACTTTCCTATGTAGTGTTATATGTCATACTAATGAGAGCGGATGATTTCTTTTATAGAATCATGGATCGAGGAAGAGGACGTCCAACTAACAGTGGTGACAACTCCGGAAAGAATTATAGGAGCTGTCAACAATGACACCAATGGAGGAGAGTCATTTGAGACTCCTAATACCTCAGAAACGATCGCTGCTGCTATGCTGTTACAAACCCAGCAGAATGCTGAGATGCTGCAGATGAACAGAGATCGACTGGAACTAAAGAATCAGAGGATAACTGTAGCAGCTGAGGATGCAGGATTGGCTACTTTTATGAAGGGAAGCCACCTCAATTCCGAGGAGAGTATGACCAGGAGAAGGCTGAATGGTGGATACAAGAAATTGAGAAGATATTTGAAACTGTGCGTTGTAACGAGGAGAGGAAAGTGACTTATGCTGCCTTCATGCTAACTGAAGGAGCAGAGTTCTGGTGGAAGGGAAATAATCGACTATTGGAGACTAAGGGCTGACCGATCAACTGGCAGTTATTCACCGACTGCTTCTTCGAAAAATATTTTCTGCATCTAGTTCGACGCGAGAAGGAAAAATAATTCACGAACCTCAAACAAGGCAACATGTCTGTAGGTGATTACGCATCACGTTTTGAGGCGCTGATCAAGTTTTCAGAGTACTATCAGAGGTTTCCGAATGAAGACTGCCAATGTAGGAGGTTTGAAGAAGGACTTAGGAATGAGCTGCATAGGGTTGTGGTGTCTCTCGACATTCAGTATTTCCTGGAAATGGTGCAGAGATGTAGTGCTATTGAAAGTATCGATCTGAGGATGGCCAATGAGCATAAACAATTAAGAAGTGGAGATCCTAACCGATCAAATTTTCAGTGGCGCGAAGGAAGTGGTTCTCAGTGGAGACAGAGACCATATGCTAGACCAGTGCAGGCACCTGCATCAGCACGAGTGGCTAGAGCGGGTCAGCAACCACAAGACATAGTTTGTTTTAGATGTGGAGGACCGCATTGTAACAGCCTGATTTTAATTATGTTGTTCAACCGGTTAAACTGTAATAATTATATTTTAATTTGAGAGTTAGAAAGTGTTTTTGATTAAAATAAAATCATATTCATAGCCTACTTTATGGTAGAGGGTTACGGTAAAAATTTTGGTTGAAAATTCAGACGAAAGCCGGTATGCGTTTTCACTGCCGGTACAAGTTTAATGTGCAGAAAACCTAATTTTGACCCGTGAACGAGATGGTTAGTGTTTTTAATATGTTTCCTTCAACTTTGGTTATTTTGAAAATTTTCGTTCAAAAATGGAATATAATATTTTATTCGGGCGAAAACGTCGAAAGAATTACGATCGGAAAATACAACCGGGTACGAAATGGAGCAGATTAGGGAGCACAAAATAAGTGAAGTGACTTGATGGGACTTGATGGAAATGGGTTATGACTAGAGGTGGGTATTTGGACTCGGGTCCGCGGACAGTCCGTTAAACCCGCAGTCCACGCGGACTTGGACACCCTAAAATACGGGTCCAAAAAAATGCGGGCTTTTTGGGCCCGGTCCGTTTAGCCCGCGGGCTTAACGGACTCGGTCCGCGGATTCACGGACCCGTCCGCGGACTGGAGCTGTTTTAAAAAAAAAAACTTGCTGGGCCAACAAAAAACTAACCCATCTAGCCCAAAACTAACCCATCTCACTCAGACACTCACCCATCTCTAACCCTAGACTACTCAGTACCCACTTCTCCTTCAACCTTCATCTCCTCTCGAGCACTCTTGTGGCGGTGGTATGTTGCTACTGCCGTTGTGTTTTTCTTGATTTCCTTTTTCCCTTTCTTCGGATTCACCATGAGAGAGTGCTGTGAGCTTTTGCACGAGTGCCATGAAGTCTTTAGGGTGAGTCTCGATGATCTTTGGAGAATGAGTGTAGATGATCACTGGTTGGCGATGCTGCTGTTGTACTTGTGGCTTGTTCACTGAGAGTGATGATGATGATGTTTTCTTAATGGAATGAGAAACCCTATTTGTTTTCTTAAGATTGGTTGTGATTTCTGTCTTTGCTGGGTGGAATGGTGCAGGGCTCATGATGATGATGAGTTCCAAGTTTTTGAAGCAAAAGAAAAAAGGGTAAATGAAAATGGTGGACGCTATGGAGATCCAGAAGTGTTTGTGTTTGAATAGCTATGGATGGTTGAATGGAAGCTAAAATTGAAAAACGACGCGTACACGTTGCTACTCGGCAAGAGATAGGAAGAAATCGAATATGTTTGTTTTGCTTAGCTTTCAAAAGATTAGTTAAGGTTTCAGTAATCCATGGGATAGATCCAAATTTTTTGTGCCTTTTTTTCTTTCTGTTTTTTAATTTTTTTTTGTTTTCATGGGATAGAGTCCGCGGACAGTCCGTTTAGTCCGCGGACTATGCGGACTGGACTTGGACTCTATTTTTCAGAGTCCATTTTTCATGCGGACTATAAAGTCCGGTCCGTTTAAATGCGGACTTATGCGGACCGGACTTAAACGGACCGGACTGGTCCGTTTACCCACCTCTAGTTATGACACACTCCAAAAGTGTAATTATCACACTTTTCAAATTATAACATATTATATTCTAAAAACCTATTTTTCTCTTTCCTCTTCAACCAAACAAGTCTTAAAGACAAAACTTGCTCTCCAAGCTCATCCTCTCTCCAAAATTTCGTGCCCCTCTCTCCCTCCTCTGTATAATCATCACTCATCTTCATTCTCTCATTTTCTTCCTCCATCTTCATACTTCTTCAACTTCTTCCATTTCTTCTTTTTTTTTCAAACACTTAAAGCTTCCATTTTTATTAGTCTTTTCCACTTAAGTTCTTCATTAAAGTTCTTCCTTATACTAAGGGTAATGCTCTCATATGAATCTTTTTGCAAGTTTCATCTTTTATTTCTTAGTTTACTTTATGTGTTCTTTATATGCTTTAAACTTCTAAAATCTCTCTAAAATGGTCGAAAACTCCTTTTGAGTTGAAACCACTTTCTATAGTCTTATATTAACTTATATTTTCACATACTAAGAGGTTGTGTAAAACAAAAATCTCTACCTATCTCTTCCAATGAAGGCCGAATGCTTGCATTTGTGACCTAGGAAGTTTTTGTTTCAACTTTTGGAATATGATCATGTGTTTGAGTTTCTAACTATCCATTGATCTTAAATCTCTAAATCTTGGAAGTTTTGATAGCTTGTTCCTATGATGGCTGAAAATATGAATAAGTAAGCCTAAGATACTATGTTTCAACTTTCCAAGTATGATCATGGATTTAGAACTCTTAATACCTTGTGATTCTAAACCTAAGAGTTTTTGTTAAACAGAATATTTTCCTCATCATCCTATGATGGCCGAAACTTAGTGTTTAGGTTCTAGGATGTTTGAGTTTTTATTTTTCCAAAATGATCATGGACTTAAGCTCCATAAGATATTTGGATGCTAAGTCTAAGATATTGGAAAGTTTAAGGATTTCTAACTTGTTTATTCTATGTTATTAAAGCTAGGATGTATTACTTTCACTTTTCCAAGATGATCATGGAATTGAGCTCCATAAGATATTTGGATGCTAAGTCTAATAGATTGGAATGTTTAAGTTTCCATTGTTTTCCAAAATGATCATGGACTTGAGCTCCATAAGATATTTGGATGCTAAGTCTAAGAGATTGGAAAGTTTAAAGATTTCTAACCTATAAATCATATCAAGGCCGAACCTAGAAGGTTATGGACCTAGGATACTTTGTTCTTATTTTTCCAAAATGATCATGGTTTTGAGCTCCTTAATACATATGGATGTTAAACCTAAGAGATTGGAAAGTTTAGTGAATGCTAGCCTATTTTACTAGCCTTGGCCGAATACCCTAAGTGTATAACTTAGTGGGATTTTAATTCAACTTTGTTAAATGATCATTGTTTATGAAATCCTAACACTTAAGGATCATAAATCCATGAGTTGTATAATTTTCGGGAATCTCTAACCCTTAGAAATAGTCTTGGTCGAACCTATACCTTGTGGTTTAGTGTTCTTATTTGATTTTAACTTGTGATTTTGTGTTCATGACCTTAGACTTCCATCACGGAGGAAACGAGGACGTTCGTGGTATACCTCTTCGAGCATCTAATCTCCTTACCTTCACAGAAGGTGGAGTTAATACTTTGTGGTGTGACGACGAGGAGCTTCGATTTCGGGAGTTCGGTGATAACCCAGGAAGGGGAAGAACCAACCTATCGTCGGAATGGATAAGTTGTAGATTATATAATAATTGTGTTGTGTGACCTAAACCCTACTAGTAGTCGAGTAATCGACAAGACCAAAATCACATTGAAAACCTTTTCTGAAAAACCAATGGCGATTCGGGGATTGTAGGTTTATCGATATTAGGTTGATTTTATATTCTTGATGGTTGATTTGAGCTTATTACCTTTATTGAATTAATTTTTGTGCTATGTTGGTGATATTGGAATATTTTGATTGATATTGTGTTATGCATGATCTGCCTGGTTTTTATTATTATGCTTAGTGGATTTTAAGCAAAGATATATATGTTGTCTACGAGATGATTGTTTTGGGTGTGAGGATAATGATGATTTAGAAGTGCCTAACTTAGATGATGTATGTTAAAGAGGTGTTATGTCATAGAATATGTGTCAAGTTCTAATGGAAGGTTAAGGCACTAGGATGTTGTTAAATCGGGTTGGTGGGATTCAAGTATAGGTGTTGTTGTCCATGACCGTGTATTGGTAATATAATACACAAGGACAAAAGTGTATTGGTAATATAATACACGAAGACAAAAGTGTATTGGTAATATAATACGAAAGGACATCTGTGTATTGGTAATATAATACACCGTGTATTGGTAATATAATATACCTAAAACACTTCTGTGTATTGGTAATATAATACACCGTGTATTGGTAATATAATACACGTAAAATATTTCTGTGTATTGGTAATATAATACACCGCGTATTGGTAATATAATACACGTAAAACACTTCTGTGTATTGGTAATATAATACACGTAAAATCAAGAGTTCTCGCGAGTCCACTTCCACCTTAACGGGAATGGGGGTGGAACACCGTAACGGGAATGGAGGTGTGCACTAGGTGGAACATCCTAACGGGAATGAGGGTGTGCCCCGATGCAAATGAGGGATGGGGACAGGAGTGGTAGTAGCCACGATAACGTAAAGACATGGTGACAGGATTAGAGAGGTTATGTTAAAATAACATGTTAGATTGCCTGAGAGAAAGGGTAGAGGATGATATATATTAACCTGAGGATGATTCGTTAGTTATGTGTGTTGATTGTCTGTGACAATTACAGTATAATTTACTATGACTCTTTTCCGCTTTTTTATTATAGAACTGTTTCTTATCCCCTGTATATTTTTGTATGTTGTATTTTATCTCCTTGTGGAATTGTACGAGAAGACCATGTGGATGAGCATAATCAGGAGGTGTTGGATGGAACTCCCTACGAACCGGAGGCTGGAGGATGAGCTGTGACCCATGGTGATTAGGGTCTAGTTAGTTATGGTCAGTGAGTCTCGTGAGGCGTATTTTTATTATGTTTTCCGCTGTTTAACTTTTTGTCTAAGTATATGTCTGTGAGGGATCCTACTGATAGGATATCCTCAACATTGTTTTGTAATATGCATAATATACTTATATTGTGATATGCCATTCTATATGAAGTTGTATACTTTATAAGTTAAGTTTTAATTTTTACGTATTTTCACGTTAAGCGTGCCATTAAGTAATTAAATAATGAGGTCTTAATCTAATGACACAAAGAGGCACAGCGGGGTGTCTCATGCATTATGCTAAAGACTGTATGAATAGGCCTAGTTGTTTCAACTGTGGGAAACCAGGTCATATGGCACGAGACTGCAGACAGCGGTTTGTGCAACAACCGGCAGTAGCGGGAAGAGGAGCTAGAAACAATAGAGGTGGAGCTGGAAGAGGTGTTCCGGAAGCAGGACCACAAGTGGCTAGACCTCAAGTCACAGGAAGAGTCTTTATCGTGAGGGGAGCTGAATCCTCTCAATCTGCTGATCTTATACAAGGTATGTGTTTGATAGCCGGTAGGCTCTCGTATGTGTTGTTTGACTCAGGCGCTACGCATTCTTTTATTTCGCTTGAGTGTGTGGATCATTTGAACTTAATTATTTCCAAATTACCTTATACCCTTACAGTATCTACTCCAACTAGTAATCCTTTGACTACTATGTCTGTTTGTTTACAGTGTACTATTGTTGTGGAGAATAGGACATTTATTGTAGACCTTATCTATTTGCCTTTGCAATAGATAGATGTTATTCTTGGCATGGATTGGCTTTCGGCTAACCATGTAGTGCTAGAATGTTCTAGCAAGACTTTATCATTTCTCAAACCTTCTAGTATAGTATCTGCCAATGAAGGGGTATCTATGAGGAGTGACAACTCTCAGCAGTTCGTGATGTTTTTTGCAATCGAAGCTAATGAAACTCCTAGTATAGATTATATGCCTATTGTGAGAGAGTTCCCTGAAGTTTTCCCTCCATACGTTCCAGGTTTGCCACCGGAAAGGGAAGTGGAATTCACCATATATCTTGTACTGGGGACAGGACCTATATCTATAGCACCCTATCGGATGTCACCGGTCGAGTTGGCTGAGTTAAAGAAACAATTGGATGACATGTTAGGGAAAGAGTTCATTAGACCGAGTGTTTCGCCTTGGGGAGCACCAGTGTTGTTTGTTAAAAATAAGGATGGAAGTGCTAGGTTGTGCATGGATTACATGCAGTTAAATAAAGTGACAATTAAAAACAAGTATTTGTTGCCTAGGATAGATGATTTGATGGATCAGTTGAAAAGAGCAGTAGTGTTTTCTAAGATTGATTTGAGGTCTGGATACCATCATATTAGAGTAAGAAAGGAAGATATACTTAAAACAGCTTTTAGGACGAGGTATGGACATTACGAGTATTTAGTTATGCCTTTTGGTGTGACTAATGCTCCAGCAGTGTTCATGGATTATATGAACCGAATCTTTAGACCATTCCTCGATAAGTTTGTCGTTGTGTTCATCGACGATATTCTTATCTATTCTCGTGCGCGAGAAGATCATGAGGAGCATTTGAGAGTGGTACTGCAAGTTTTGAAGGATAGACAGCTTTAGGCCAAAATTTCTAAGTGTGAGTTTTGGATGGAAGAAGTTCAGTTTTTAGGTCATGTGATCAATAAAGAAGGAATAGCAGTAGATCCAGCTAAGGTGGAGGCAGTTCTTAAGTGGGAACGACCCAAGACAGTAAGTGAGGTACGAAGCTTTTTAGGATTAGCTGGATACTATCGAAGGTTTATAGAAGGATTCTCGAAGATTGTGTTGCCTATGACGCAGTTAACGAGGAAAGATACAGCTTTTGCATGGACATATAAGTGTGATCAAAGTTTCCAAAAGTTGAAGGATAGGTTGACTACATCACCTGTGTTGACTTTACCCGATCCTCTAGGACAATTTGACGTATACTGTGATGGGTCATACCAGGGTTTAGGTTGTGTTTTAATGCAAGAGGGAAGAGTGGTGGCATATGCTTCCCGACTGTTAAGAATTCATGAGAGGAATTATCCGACTCATGATTTGGAGTTAGCAGCGATAGTGTTCGCATTGAAGATATGGCGACACTTTCTGTATGGAGCAAAGTTTAATGTTTACAGTGATCATAAAAGTGTGAAGTATCTGTTCGACCAAAAAGAGTTGAATATGAAACAGAGGAGATGGATGGAGTTTATCAAAGACTATGAGTTTGATTTACTGTACCATCCTGGGAAGGCGAACCTTGTAGCAGATGCCTTGAGTAGGAAATCATTGCATGTCTCTGCAATTATGGTTAAGGAGTTAGAATTACTGGAACAGTTTAGAGATTTGAACATAGGAATGGAGTTGGTTGATGATAAAATATGTTTAGGTATGATCACATTAGTAGTGATTTTATGAAAGATCTTAAGGATAAACAAGTTCAGGATCTATACCTTCAGGAGATAAGTAAAGGGATAGATGACGGCAAAGTTTTTGAGTTTAGTAGACGGACAGATGGTGTGTTAAGGTTTAGAGATAGAATATGTGTGCTAGAGGATGCAGAACTTAGGAAGATAATTTTGGAGGAAACCCATAAGAGTAAGTTGAGTTTTCATCCTGGATCCACTGAGATGTATCGGGATTTAAAGAAAATGTTTTGGTGGACAAGGATGAAGAAAGAAGTAGCGGAGTATGTTTTATCTTGCCTAGTTTGTCAAAAAGCTAAGATTGAACATCAGAAGCTGGCAAGCATATTACAATCTTTAGATATCCCAGAATGGAAATGGGATAGCATAGCTATGGATTTTGTGGTCGGATTATCACGAACTCCTAAGAAGCATGATGCGATTTGGGTTATCATTGATAGGTTGATGAAGTGTGCTCACTTCCTACCTATTGCTGAAAGTTATAGTTTGGAAAAGTTAATCCAGATCTACATTAAAGAAGTTATTAGGTTACATGGTGTACCATCAAGCATTGTCTCAGACCGAGATCCTAGATTCACATCTAGATTTTGGAAACAACTGCAAAATGCCTTGGGGACAAAATTAAGAATGAGTTCTGCTTATCATCCCCTGATTGACGGACAGTCAGAAAGGACAATTCAATCATTGGAAAATCTTTTGAGAGCTTATTTGTTGGAGCACACTGGTAGTTGGGATGAATTCTTACCATTGATTGAATTTACTTATAACAATAGTTTCCACAGTAGTATCGGAATGGCACCATATGAGGCTTTATATGGTAGGAAGTGTAGGACCCCGTTTTGTTGGTATGAGACTGGTGAGAACCAAGTTTTGGGTCTAGAAGTGGTGCAACAGACTACAGAATAAGTCCGGAAGATAAGGGAAAAGTTGAAGGAAGCACAGGATAGGCAAAGGAGCTATAGTGACAAGAGGAGGAGACCATTAGAATTCCAGGAAGGAGATCACGTGTTTTTGAGAGTCACTCGAAAAACTGGAATTGGCAGAGCTATCAAGTCCAGAAAAATTACTCCTCGATTCATTGTACCTTTTCAGATTCTTCGTCGAATTGGTCCAGTAGCTTACCATATTGCCTTACCACCTAATCTTTCCAATCTTCATGATGTATTTCATGTCTCTCAGTTAAGAAAATATTATCCTGAACCTTCTCATGTGATTGAATCTGAGTCTATACAATTGCGAGAGATTCTGGAGTATGAGGCTTTACCTGTAAGGATAGCAGATAGAGAGATTAAGGAGCTTCGTGGTAGACAAATTCCTTTGGTTAAGGTCATATGGGATGAAACTACTGGAGATGCCACGTGGGAACGTGAAGCAGATATGCAACAACAATATCCACATCTTTTCTGAGGTACGTAAATTCTGAGGACGGAATTTTTTTCTAAGAGGGGTAGTAATGAAACAGCCTGTTTTTAATTACGCTATTTAACAGTAAAAATATATTTATTTATATTTTTATTTGAGACGTAGGAAATGATTTTGGAGAAAACAAAACCATATCCAGAACCTACTCTACGGTAGGAAGCTCTGGTTAAAATTTGGGTTTAAAACTTAGACGAAACTGGGTCCGCATTTTTAATCGACGGTATTTTTGAGACACCCCGTCGTGCCCCATTGTATTATTAAATTATAACCTTATTATTTATTTACTTAATCGCGCGCTTATTGTTGAAAATACGTAAAAATTAAAACTTAATTAATAATCATATAACTTCTACAAATATAAAACACACCAAAACTATATTACATAACTACACACATAAGTATCCTTTATTTTACACAACACTGTTTAGGGTATCCTTTCAGTAAGATCCCTC
The DNA here is from genome assembly GCA_030762895.1 of Sophora flavescens. Classification (NCBI taxonomy): domain Eukaryota; kingdom Viridiplantae; phylum Streptophyta; class Magnoliopsida; order Fabales; family Fabaceae; genus Sophora; species Sophora flavescens. Next base: position 157,468,796 of record CM061063.1, on the reverse strand, counting down.
ACAGACATAAACTTCACTACAGACATACTTAGCGAAAATATAAATACTCCTTAGACACACTGGACATAATGTCTATACTCTAATCGCCATGAATCACAGCTCGACCTCCAAAGATCCGATTCATACGGGGTTCCATCTAACTCCTCGTAAATTGGTTCCTCCATCGGGTCTTCTCGCATTCGATCACATCGAAATAAAATACCACACACAAAAAGGTATAGGGGATAAGAAACAGTTCTATCATCAAAGCGGAAAAGAATCATAGCATAAAATATAATAACCGTCAACCACACACATCACACCTAACTAGCAATCATCCTCAAATTACGATATCACCCTCTACTTTCAACTCCTGTAATTCAACATTTATACTAATATGGCAATCTATACTCCTGTCACACTAGTCAATAGTCCAGAACTATTTAGGGTCAAAACTCGGTGCGCCACTATTCCCTAATCTCTCATAGGAAATAGTGCGTCGGCACAATATGCGCCACTATTGCCCCCATTGGAAATAGCACATAAGCACATAATAAATAATAACTCGGTGCGCCCCTATCCCCTTACCTCTCATAGGAAATAGTGCATAAGCATGATATGCGTCACTATTCCCCCCATTTGAAATAGCACATAAGCATAAAAGACCTTATAATTCGGTGCGCCACTATTCCCTAATCTCTCATAGGAAATAGTGCATAAGCACGGTATGATTCTCACTGACTTTTATCAATAGCAACCTAGTACCTCAAGCTTTTCCTCACAACATCCACTTACATTCTATATCACATCATCTCTATAAAATAATAGCGAGGCACCTCTAATTCATATTCAAAACTCTCACCCAAACAAAATACCTCCGAGCAATATATATCTTTCCTTAAAATCATCTAAGCATAGTATTAAACACAGGCAGATCATGCATAACACATTAATCAACAGAATATTCAAATATCTCAATATCATATACAACAATTTATCACAACCAACTCATAATAATCAAACCAAATAAATAACAAAGTCAGAATCTGTCACGGCCAGGCCGTGATAGCCATCACGGCCAGGCCGTGATAGCCATCACGGCCATGACAGACAACAAACATCCTCAATATCATAAATATTCAAACACCGCAATAATACGTCACATGCAGATGAAATACCTCAACCAGGGTTTCACAGTAAATTTGATAACATAAAATCAAACATCCTCAAATACTTAAATCAACTTAATGTCGATAAACCTACAATCCCCGAATCCATTGGTTTTACAGAAAAGGTTTCCAATGTGATTTTGGTCTTGTCGATTACTCAACTACTAGTAGGGTTTAGGTCGCCCTACACAATTATTATAGAATATACTACTTATCTATTCCGACGATAGGATGATTCTTTCCCCCACCTGAGCTAGCACCGAAATCTCAAACTCGACGTTCCTCGCTATCACACTACAGCTTAATAGTTTCACCTTGAACCAAACAACATAACTATAATTAATCAAATGACAACCATCTATGACACTTTAGGGCTAGGTTCGGCCAAAACTTAGAAAATAGGTTTAGGGTTATCTTCTTAATGCCATCTTTTGGATCCTAGTTACTAGAGTCTTAACTAACATAGATTACTTATTACAAGACTAAAATTTGAAACAAAATCCTCTAACCTTTAGGGTTAGGGTTTCGGCCCATATTAGGAAAATAGACTAGGAAATTTAGTTGGATTCAAGCTCTTGGATTTAGATCATATAAGTATTAGAGAGCTCAAATCAAGCATTAGATTTCAAAAATGAAAACAAAATCATCAAACCCTCCTTTGAGTGAGATTCTGCCACTTAAAGAAAATAGGGAAGGAAAATGTTTTTGATTACATGCTCTTGGATAATGAAATTGGAAGACATCACAAGATCATAGAAATTGGTTTCACATTAAAAGGATTTTTCTACAATTTTCTAGAATTATTTGAAGTTCTAGATCTAGGAATGGAAATTTATGAAAACTTGATTATCATGGCTTGATCTTACAAAATAAATGAAGGAGAAGACTAAGATGATTAATGAGGAGAGCTTTTACCTCTTGAAGATTGAAGAAATGAAGAAAATGATCAACCTTCACTAAGTTGAAAACTGGATAGCTTGAGGGTGTGATGGTATTGTGAGTGTATCTCACAATATACTCATCCAAAAATTACGAACTTTGGATTGATAGAAATATAAGAAGAAAATGAACAACTTTGGTGTTGAAGTTTTCATTTGGTTCGGATCATAACAGGGGTGAAAAGGGACTTCTTTCTGCTGTTTCGTGGGTTGCTGAGAATTCTGGGCAGTTTCGGTATTTTGATCCTATCTCCCAATCCACTTATCCGTTTTTGATGATATTTATCTTGTTGGAAATAATAGAGAAATAGGAACAACGTTTATGTTGAGTGTTTTTCGATTTTCAGAAAGGAAGAGGGTCATATGTTTGGTGGGGATTCGGTGTTCTTAGGGTTTTGTAACTTAGTTGGTGAGGAAGATGAAGAGAATGAAGAAGATGAGTGAAATGGTGAGGGAGGCCACGGTTTGGAGGGTATTTATAGGGGTTGGTTGTGCCACTTTAGAAGGATCTAGTAGGAATGAGTTGGCTTGTTCAAAGGATTAAAGTGCAAATAATTCCTAGGGACCATTTTGCAAAGATTCCAAAAGTATAAGGACTATTTTGCAAATTGCCAATAAATTGAAATAATGACCATGTGCCACATTAAATGTGGTCTCAGATTGACTTATCTTGGCTGATTTTTCATGAGATATTTTGAGAAGAACCTAGAACATTTTGGAACATGTTAGAAAAGTGTAGAACATGGTAGAACATTGTAGAACATTGTGGAATTGTGTGGAAACTTCAAAAATCCACTTGACTCTTCCAAACTAAGGCAGCCCCCACTCCTTCTTGGGCTTGCGCATGGGCCTCAAAATTTTTGGGCTTGGATTCATTTATGTGGGGCCCACTAATCGGGGGAGCCGGGAACAGATAACAAAAAAATATCTAGATATTTATTTGAAAATATCCAGATATTTAATGAAAATATCTAGATATTTATTTGAAAATATCTAGATATTTATATTAACTTTACCATGATTCTATTAAACCTAACCTATGTTAAACCAATTTCATATCTATAAATACCCCTCCACGGCAACCCCCCTCCTCCATCTCTTCTCCTTCATTTTTCTTCTTCTTCAACCAAAACATAAACTCCATTTTCAAGAGCTCTAAGTGCATCCTTGTTGAAGTGCATCAAGATCATCATCTTCTTTCCATTTCCATCATCACTTGAGGTAATATGATGATCCTTGATCATCTATTCTCCTACTTGAAGTCATTTTCATTCTATTTCATGGTTTTATTTTCTTAGATCTAGAACTTTAAAGGATTCTAGAAATTGTAGAAAAATCCTAAAAATGTGAAACCAATTTTTATGATCTAGTTATGATCACTACTTTCATTATCCAATAGCATGCAATCAAAAACATTTTCCATCCCTAAAAACTATTCTAGGCCGAAACTGTCATGAAAAATGGGTTTGGTGTTTTTGCTTCTATTGTGAAATCTAATGCTTGAATTAAGCTATCTAGTATGTATGTTATCTAAATCCAAAATCTTGAAATCAAAAGAATTTTCTCACTTATTTTTGTGTTCATGGCCGAAACCCTAACCTTGGAGGTTAGAGGATTTTGTTTCATATTTTCAACTTCTAACAATTTATCCTAGTTATCCAAGACCTAAGCACCCAGAATCCAAAAGATTATAGTAAGAACATAACCCTAACCCTCATTTGAGTTACTTGGCCGAACCTAACTGAAAGTAGTTAAGGGAGGGTTTGTTGATTAACTTGTTGTGTTGTCTAGATGAAGGTGAATTTGATAACGCGTGGAGTGATAACGAGGGACATCAATTTTTGAATTCCAGCGATAACCCAAGTGGGGGAAAGAATCAACCTATCGTCGAAAATCGATAAGTAGTTTATTATATAATGATTATGTAGGGCGACCTAAACCCTACTAGTAGTCGAGTAATCGACAAGACCAAAATCACATTGGAAACCTTTTATGTTAAACCAATGGTGATTCGGGGATTGTAGGTTTATCGACATTAGGATTGATTTTAAGTATTGGATGATGTCTGACTTTATGGTATTGATTTTACTGTGATACGCTGGTTGAGGTATTCCACCTGCATACGACGTATTATATTTGGTGTTTGAATATGTTCTGATGTTATGTTATGCATGATCTGCCTGGTTGTTAAGCAAAGATATATATGTTGTTCGAGAGATATTTGTTTGTTTTGGGTGTGAGAATAATGGTGACTTAGAGGCGCCTAACCTAGATGATGTATTGTAATGAGGTGTGGTGACCTAGAAAATGTGTTGAGTTCTAATGGAAGGTTAGGGCACCGGGATGTTGTTAAAAAGGGTTGGTGAGATTCACGTGTATTGGTAATATAATACACGAGGTCGGTGTTGTTGTTCACAACCGTGTATTGGTAATATAATACATGGGGTCAAGAGTTCTCGCTAGACCGTTCCACCTTAGAAATAGGTTGTGCAGCTATAGTGTCATTGAATTTCATTGAGCACTCCCGATAGTGGACGGGGTGTGCACCGGGAGCATCGTGCAGCTATAGTGTCATGCTTAGCGTGAGCGTTCTCACCATGGAAGAGAATGTGCACCGGGAATTTAGAACCTGTCGCTTGAACATCTGACTGACATTCCCCGAGAGGAATGTGTGAAAGAAATCAGTAGTGGTCACGTCAGTATGAAAGTCTAGTTGTACGAGTTTGGGGTAGAGGATGATACATTAATTTGAGGATGCTTTGTTAGTTAGGTGTTGAATGATGTTATGTCTGTGACAATTACTGTATAATTTACTATTACTCTTTTCCACTTTTTGATGATAGAATTGCTTCTTATCCCCTATATTTCTGTAATTTTGTGGGTTACTTTGGTTTACGTTAGAAGACCCGATGGAGGGTTATGTTGCTGAGGAGCTGGACGGAACTCTGTATGAAACGGAGGTTGCTGAGGAGTTGGATGGAACTCCTTACGAACTAGACGCTGGAGGTTGAGCTGTGATCCATGGTGATTAGAGTATAGACATTATGGCCAGTATGTCTAAGGAATATTTTTATATGTTTCCGCTAAGTGTGACTTTTATTTAAGTTTATGCATGTGAGGGATCCTACTGAGAGGATACCCTCAACAGTGTTTTGGTAATGTAATAAATAAACATATGTGTATTTATATATTACAACGTTTGTGTGTTTAATTTGTAGAAGTTATATGATTATTAATAAGTTTTAATTTTTACATATTTTTCACGCAAAGCGCGCGATTAAGAAATGATTTAAGAGGGAATTAATCTAATAAAACATCGGCGCACAACGGGGTGTCTCATTCACCAACATGAAAGCTTTTATATAGACTTGCTTCCATGCATTGACGAACCAACCCACTCAAACCTTCTGCCACAACAAGATAAAGAAATGGAGCCAAAGGATCACCCTTCCTCAATCCTCCTGGAACTTGCACCTCTTCTGTGGGACTGCCATTAACAAGAATAGATACACGACTGGAAAAAATACAAGATCGAATCCACCCGCGCCAAATATCATCAAAGCCCAGCCTGGCCAACATATAATCCAAGAAACCCCAACTAACAGAATCATAGGCTTTCTCAAAATCAACTTTGAACAATAAACAACTATATTTTCTCCTCTTTGCTAAATCAACAATTTCATTAGCCACGAGAACGCCATCTAAAATCTTTCTACCGGGTAAGAAAGCTGTTTGACATGAAGAGATGATAGAACCAAGAACCTTTTTAAGTCTCAAAGCTAACAACTTCGAAATGAGTTTGTAAATGCCTCCAATGAGGGATATTGGCCGATAATCCGAAAGTGATTGTGGATGATTCCTCTTAGGGATTAATGCTAAGAAAAAGGATGTCACACCTCTTGGCAAAAAAGCGTTATGATAAAATTCCCCAACTAGATTATACGCATCCTTTTCCAGAATATCCAATCATGCCTTAAAGAAGCTGAAGTTAAACCCATCTAGCCCTGGGCTCTTAGATCCATCACAACTCCACACCGATGCCTTAATTTCTTCAACAGAGAAGGGAGGGGAAAGAGAATCCCTATCCTGAACAGAAAGTTACCAGAATGGAACCCCATCAAGCAAAGGATGATGCTCATTTGGTTCTTGGAAAATACCTTGAAAGTGGCTTTTAACTGCTAACTTTACCTCCCCCACATCATCAATCCACTGACTTCCAGAATTAAGTGCTAGTAGATGATTCTGCCTACGCCTTGCTCGCAAGCAAGCATGAAAATAACGAGTATTTAAATCACCATGTTGAATCCATCTAGCTCTAGATTGTTGAGCAAGCAAACTCTCCTTACACCTTAATTGTTGCCAAAATATTGTTGTAAGAGCCTTTTATGTTCCTCATCTATCAAAGAGCCATCACATATCAAATTATCAATAACATTCATATCCTCGATAGTTTTATCAATGCGCAGATCCAGAAAGCCAAAGACTTCATAATTCCAGGTTTTTAACCTATCCTTCAAGAGCTTCAATTTTTCCTTGAAAACATACATGTTCCAACCACTCATACGATTGTTAAGGATTGTTGATGGTGATGATAGACCATCACTTGCTTATGTGTATGATGGCATGTATAGAGCAAAAAAATCTATTAAGAGCACATTCGTGAACAAAAAATCCTTGTACAAACCTTATACAAGGATTATCAAGCAAAGGTGGGATAAACACCTTCGTCAAAAATTACATGCTACTGCCTATGTTTTGAATCTAGCTTTCTACTATGACAAACACAACTTGTCACGTAAGCCAGAGGTTATGGCTGGATTTCTTGATGTGTTGATCTCCCAAGTTGATTGCAACCAAACTGAATTCTTGCAAGAAACAGAAAAATATCGTGAAAGGGTTGGTGATTTTAGTCGACCATTGGCACTTACATCTACAAAGACAATGCCCCCGGTAAATTTATTTTTTGTAAATTTTGTTAAATTGTGCATCTTTATTCATGAATCCATATTGATTATAGTTCCAAATATATTATGATTTTGATAGATATGTGGTGGAAGACTTTTGGAAATGGTGTGCCAAATGTGCAATCATGGGCAATGAAGATACTTAGTCAAACTTTTTCGTCATCTGGTTGTGAAAAGAATTGGAGTGTGATCTTCGAAAGAATACACACAAAAAAAAAGAGGAATAGATTGGAGCATCAAAGATTGAATGATCTTGTATTTGTGCATTACAACTTGCATTTAAAAAATAGGTATGTCATTCTAATTCTTTACTTTGACATTTCCTTATTTAATTTCATTTGGATATTACTTGTTAATTCATTCCTTTGTCATTAGTTAGAGCCTTTAACAAGAATAGGGCATATAATCCTATTGACTATGAGAGCATAGATGACATTGAGTTTTGGATCATGGAAGAAGAAGATACTAGTACTACCCCTATTCTTGATTACAATGAGATTGAAAGTACGCTTTATAATGAGGAATCAATTCTCAAAGTTGGTTTAGACAAAGATGAAGGTGAGATATTACATTTGTGCATACTCTTTATTTGTTATGTTAGGTGATGATAGATCTATTTTCTTACTTGTTTTTTAATCATGATTATTTGAAGATATCAATCAAGAGGTACGCACCAAGGGACTTGAAGATGAAGGGCTTAATTTGGATTCATTTCCTCAAGAAGAAGATGTGGATATAGTGGTGATGTTGATCCATTTGTACTCTCGGATTACATGGAGAGACTCATGCTTGGTTGAATCAAGATACACCAATGTTTGACAAGTCATAAATGTCCTATGATTTGTTGTTTAGTTTGAGATTTGATGTTTGAATTTATATTATGAAGACTTGTATTTGATATGAAATTTTATGGATTTCACTTAAAAATTATGACTTGCATTTACTACCTATGAAGTTTAGTTTGAGATTTGATGTTTGAATTTATATTATGAATACGAAGACTTGTGTTTGATATGAATTTTTATGGATTTCACTTTAAAATTATGACTTGCATTTACTACGTACCTACTAAGTCTAGTACCTATTTATTTATTTATTAGTCATCCGGTTCAACCATTGGTTGAACCGGTTGAACCAAGTGATTCATGATCCGGAGGCCTCGTCGGTTCGACGTCTGGTCCGGTTTTTAAAATATTGGTTTGATCGAAGAGAGTGAACCACAATAAATCTCTCGAGTGGTTTTCTCTATCCCTTACCTCTTAGTTTGTTTTTACTAACTCTTAGAGATTTCCAATTGAGTTTATTAACATTTTCTCTTAAACTAGTTTTCTTGTGTGTGAATTTATATTATTCTTATCGGTTAAACTGTTTTGGAAAAGACTTTTCAAAAAGATAAGAAATATAATTCAACCCTTCTTCTTGTGTTTCTTTATGTCTTCTTCAAAATATTTTTAATGAAGTATTAATTTGTTAATGGTTGGCGGTTTAAAAATTTTATTAAAAAAATCTATACTTATTAAATCCATTATTATATTTGGTCAAAAAAAATTCCATTATTATATGTGTTAAATGTTTTTTATTTTTTAACCATACGTTTGACAATTTGAAATAATTTTACGTTAGCAGCCGGGCATCACGTCACCTCAACTAAATTTATATATTATATTTTATTTTATCTGTATACATTTATTTGGAAGTTGGCTATCACGTGACACGTGGCACCTCTTTACTCTATACTAGTAGTGTACTACTACAGTACCACGTGGGCCTTTGTTTGAGGACCCTCATCCATTTAAAGTTGTTTGCCTTTTTTAGCAGGTGTCTACACAATCTGAATGCAGTTACAGCAGAAGAGAAGCAAATAATTTTTTGGTTAGGAAAGATGAGAGTGGCAGTGGTTGGTGGTGGGATCAGTGGGTTGGTCTCTGGTTATGTTTTGGCCAAAGCAGGAGTCAACGTGGTGTTATATGAAAAGGATAACTACTTGGGAGGCCATGCCAAAACTATGAAAGCTGATGGAGTTGATTTGGACCTGGGTTTCATGGTTTTTAACCAGGTAATCACAGTTCTGGTTCCTTCTTGTTGATTTATACTTCCTGTCTCTTTGCATTATGAAATTAACATGAAAACCTTAAACCCTTATATAGTAAAAAAGAAATAAAAAATTAACCAGGTAATCACGGTTCTGGTTTCTCTTTGTTGATTTATGTTTCCCCTCTCTTTGCACCATGCTCACACTCACTCCTTTCCTAACATTTCAAACATGAAAAAAAATTAAGTAAATAATAATAATAATTAACATAAAAAGTTATATTTTCAATGTATTCAGTCATATTAACTATTACCCACCTCATAGACACTGGGATAATTTTCTGTTAACGTGTGTATTACACAAGCCTCTGACTTTTTGTACCTACAATCTAATTGATTCTACTATCAAGTGATTACAGTTATGATAATTGTGATGCTGCGAAAATGTAACAATGGATTACTAAACAGGTCACTTATCCTGATATGATGGAGTTCTTTGAGAGCTTTGGAGTTGATATGGAATTATCTGACATGTCATTTTCGGTCAGCCTTGACAATGGCCGGGGCTGTGAATGGAGCAACCGAAATGGATTGTCCAGCTTGTTTGCACAGAAAAGGAATGTGTTCAACCCTTACTTCTGGCAAATGATTAGGGAAATCATCAAGTTCAAAGAAGATGTTCTAAGGCAAGAATTTAACTAGCTAGTTCTCTGTATACCTTTTATTTGTTAAAATGCTTCAAATTATAATGTACATGGCAGAAAGTGCTACACTTGGTTTTTCTCATATTGAGCTTCAAGTGTTTGAGGAATAATATAAAAATCTATGAACTCTATTCTCCCCGGTTAATTGTAACCGTAATGCATGAAGTTCAAAGTTGGAAACAATACTAACTGGCAGTAAATTTTGGTGTGCAGACTGAATCTGTTCTCTTTGGTGGAACTCAAATATTATACTTTCTAAGGGCCTGTTTGCTTTGTTTTTGCCTGTTTTGTTCACCAGAAACAAATCAGAATCCATATGTTCTGTTCTGTGCTATTCTGATGTCTACTAAATGCTACCAAGTATAGAGTAGTCTTCTTCCTGATGTTCTGATATTTAGTTTGTTTTCTCTTTTCCAATTTTACAATGCAGCTATCTTGATAGACTTGAGAATAACTCAGGTATTGACCGCAATGACACTTTGGGGCAATTCATTGAGTCAAGGGGATACTCAGAATTATTTCAGAAGGCTTATCTAGTGAGACCAATTACATCTTAGACTAGAGTTTTAAGTATCTTCTATAAACAAAATCAATTTGGTTAGTGCTGGTGACATTATTACATCAAATACCTGTAGATTCCAATCTGTGGTTCTATTTGGTCCTTCCCTTCTGAAAGAGTTATGAGCTTCTCTGCTTTCTCAGTTCTCTCATTCTGCCGCAATCACCATCTGCTTCAGGTAATAGAATCATTGTCCCTTTACTAGATTTATGTTACAGTATTTACATATTGTTACTTTGTTAGTATTAGCATTTCCATTTACTTTTTTGTTTTGGGTTTTGCTGAGTTGGCAAGTCTGTTAGAATATTCCCTTGCTAAGGGTTGTAAATGCCCATGCTTATATTGTGACCAAGGTGTCCAATGAAATCATCATCCATCATTTTTTGAAATATTATCTTCTCTCTAAACTCCGACTCTCTCTACACACATTCTCTCTTTTACATTGGATTCCATTCTAAATGGTTGGATTCCCTGCTCTTGAGAACTGGGTTTTACAGGATTACTCCCTAAAATCCAAATTCCCGTCTTAATTGGTATCAAAGCATCGACCTGGTGCTTATCCATGGAGGATGCAATGTACGATCAAGTAGAAATTCAAGAGGCGGGGGAGCGACTGTCACTGAAGATCATGAATTACAACACAGAAACACATGTCAAGCTCGATCAGCTCATAGCAAGCTTAGAAGAGATCAAAACTTTGGTCAGAGCTAGATGGGGACACCACCAGCTAGCCAATGGCTCTCCAGCGAACAACAGCGGGACGTCGCAGCCTGGAAAACGCGATGCAGTTCAAGGAATTTCTGAAAATTCCCAGCGATTTCCGAATGTTTTGGAACATCTGCTCTGCGCCCCAACAAAGAACGGTGATGCCAAAACGACGCAATCGCATGAGCTCCTCGCCGAAGGGAGCAAGTTCGCTGCCATTGCCGATTCAGAATTTATCTCGTCCTACTTCCAAAGTCATTGTGGCACCGTATTTTCACCACCGTATTTGGAGATCGGGCAGGGAATAGGTTTTTGTGCGCCCATGAGAGATTCCCGTCCAGCTACATTGGCAATTTAGCACGTCTAGTACTGGACGCAGATGAAGCCAGTGAAGTTGTTCGTCTGAAAGAACTATACTATCACAATGATCCTGAAGATGTGATTAGAGTCTTTGTAAGTCAGTCATCTCTCAATAATTCCTCAGCACTTTTTGAATACGTTAAAGCATTAGTCAAGATTGATAGGCTGGATGAATGTGAATTACTGAAGACATTGCAGAAAGTTATTTCCAATTCAGTGAGGGAGGAACAAAGTAAAGGTGGCTTCTCTACCTTTGATAATGTGGGAAAGCTTACAAAAGAGAGAATTTTTGGAACTGCAAGTGCTCCAATTCATATGGTGGCTACAAAAGTTTGGAATTTCAAATATCAGAAGAGGTGTCTCGTTAGGTCCCTTGTAGTGGTCTTTTTATTGATTTCTGGTGTAGGGGCACTCATTGAGGATAAAGGAATTAGTAAAAGTGGTTTGAGTAGGGGAGGAGTGCAACCCGTCATGGAAACAAGTACAAAGTTTAATAATGTAAAAGGTGATGATGAGGCACTTTCAATTTTTAATGAGCTGCAGAACCATCTTCTTTGTTTACCAGTTGTTTTCCCTTACAGACTCTTGTTCAAAATCTGTGTGGCTGCTTTCCAATTTGAATTGGTTGAGTTGCTGTATGAAGCAATGGCTCAAAGATCCCTCATGCCTACCATTGTCATTCGGATCATTTGGTTGACTAATTATGGCAAGGTTTATGTTTGACCCGATGAAACAAGTGCTGTCAAGTATATTGCAGCTCACTAATTGCAAGTCTGTTATTTGGAATGAACTATTCCAGTTCCAAGGGACCTCAATTATCAAATTCCCTGCTTCCCCTCACAACTCCAAGGCTCACAACTTGTTTCTGGTATTCCAGCTGCAGTTTTACCAAGTGCCAAAGCTTGCCACTGCCCAACATTCACTAGGATATCGGATAATACTCGCACGACATGCATACATGGCTATTTTGCATAGGAAAATGATTGACAGGGGTCGAGTTCATGTTCCTCCGATTCTACTCAAGTGGAAGACTTCACCTCTTTAGCATGGCACATGGAAATATTCATCCTTGAGGACAAGGATGTTCTTGAAGGGAAGGGTATTGTTACAGTATTTACATACTGTTAGTATTAGAATTTCCATTTACTTTTCTGTTTTGGGTTTTGCTGAGTTGGCAAGTCTGTTAGAATATTCCCTTGCTAAGGGTTGTTGGATTCCCTGCTCTTGAGAACTGGGTTTTACCGGATTACTCCCTAAAATCCAAATTCCTGTCTTGATTTATGATAAAGATTACTTCTTGATTCACTTTGGTTTTCTTTGCAGCTTTTTGACTGCCCACAGCGCCCAACTGTCAGATGGCTCTCAAAAAATTATGTTGAAAAGGTGCATTATATTGATTATGATAATAAGCCTCAAAATTTTATGGATATGTCCATGTGGAGTAGTTTTCAATGTCAATTATACTTGTGAACTTTCACATTCAGCTATGAATCCATTAAGTCTTTGTTGGAATAATCAGGTCAAAGAAGATTTTATGAGTAAAAGTTGTGAAATAAAACTTAATTGTGAGGTAAACTTGGTTTCAACATCCGATAAAGGTGAGTGATATTCCATCAATTTTCACTCTTTGATTCCGTTCTTGCCACATGTAGTTTCCTTTTCATACAACTTATCATAATTGTGGAGACCACTGAATATATATTAATGATATTAAAAGCACATGGAAATGAAATGCAAAAATAATATTCGGTAAGGACTTGCAGCAAATTGATAGCCTAGTCCTTTTTTTTAGATGGGAAAATCTTTTGTTCAATCTGATTGGTCACCTTAGGACCTCCACTTTTTCTCAAATCATAGCTTATAAATTGACTAAATAATGCTATTCTAGTAGTAAGTTCAGAAAACTTCTTGCAGGATGTGTTGTGACCTGCAAAGATGGTTCTCAAGAAATGTATGATGGATGCATAATGGCAGTGCATGCCCCCGATGCTTTGAGAATATTAGGAGATAATGCAACATCGGATGAGCGTAGAATTCTTGGTGCTTTTCAATATGTGTACTGGTAAAGTCAATCCTCATATTTCCAATTATTAGCAATCTTCCATCATAAAATAAGAGATCAGGGCTTATTAAGTTTACATGTTTTTCACATAATCAAATGCATGCATTAAACATCTTCATTTATTTCTGTAGTGCCATTCATGGAGTTGAGTTTAGATTGGATAATCTTTGGTAACTCAGCATCATGGATGAACCACCTATCACTCTATATGAAGATAACATTATATTCATAAATTTTCTTAGAGCCAAAAATCAAGTTTAAGCCTAGATGCTTATGAGTTGGGGAGGATATACAAGGCATACATGTGTTCATTTAATTGTAGTGACTAAAATGTATTGGTTCTAGTTGTTTATCTTTTGTTATCGATACACAAATAATTTCAACTGCACATTTATTCTTTGATGCGAATATGCAGTGATATTTTTCTGCATCGTGACAATAATTTAATGCCCCAAAACCAAGAAGCATGGAGTACATGGAATTTTCTTGGAACTACCAACAATAGTGTGTCTGTGACATACTGGCTGAATATTCTTCAGGTTAGTAATATTTTGTTAGAGTCGAAGAATAATAAAATATATATTTGTACTTTTTATTTTGTCTCTCAAACTACAAAGTATATAGGAAGCATTTAGAAATTTTAGAAGAGTGAAAATCTCAATCCAATCAGGTGTCACATTCTTTAAATTTCTAATATATATATATATATATATATTGACAATTTGGCTTAAGTAATAAGACTTCTTGATTTAAAGTAATAACACTTTGCGTGTAAGCTTTAAAATTTCTTATACTGGTAGCTGCATCATTTAGAAAGTTTTCTCTTGCATGTTTATCAAGAAGACATGTTTTACATAATTGATTTAGATGATTAATTGATGGCATCTCTTTCACAATCTCTTTTTCTCACAAGGCTTTGAGTGTTTCAAAGTCCAGGTGACCAAATCATAAATGCCAACAACATGGTTCATCCTTTAAATTGGTCTTCATCAAAAAAAAAAAAAAAAAGTCCTCTACATTGGCTTTCAACACACTTTGTTTCAATTGTATTGAGATTCAGCATGAATATTCTATTTTTTTATAGACACCTTAGTGTTAGTGTATGTTAGTGACCTAACTATCTTACTCTGTTAGAAATCTGTTGTACCTCTGCTGACTCTGCAGAGTTAATTATCAGGAAGTTAGATATAGACCCTCTTAACTATTATAATAGCTAGATACACTGTACTCAGACAAACTATGAAATGCAGATACAGTTTTACATACCTCTCTCTCTCTCTGTCTCATTCTTCTATCTCTCTATTTCTAATATGGTATAAGAGCTTGAGTTCTACCCATGGCTTCTGCATCTGATAATGATGATACCATTTGTTCTCCACCGCCGCCATCTCCCACGAACACTCTTCTGAATTTCGCTTCAATCATCACTGCCAAGCTCACTGATAACAATTTGCTTTACTGGAAACATATTGTCAAAGCCGTAATTCGAGTGAATTGGGTTGATAGATTCGTCGTTTGTTCGAGAGTTCCTCCACGCTATCTCACTGATGAAGATCGCTCCGCAGATCGCACCAATCCAGAGTATCTTGCATGGGAAGCGCTAGAACAACACTTGTTCATTTGGTTGCTGAGCTCTCTTTCTGACTCCATCCATGCTCGCGTAATTGATTGCATGCATGCTTGGCAACATTAGCCAACACCCTTGAGTATAATTCGAAAAAGATTCAAATTTATGTTGTAAATTTGCACCTTTTTCACCTTGCTTGCAACTTGGAGAGAATTTTGAGAAATTTCCTAAGCTTCTTTCATTTTGGACACATTGCTCACCTTCTCAAAGATCAAATCATCCAAACCTTGATGTTGAAGGACAAGGCTTGGTGTCATTTTCCTTGACTATGCCAATAGTTTCTTCTCAATTTGAGACAAATTGGTATCATTTTGTAGGACCACTCACTACAATCTCTCAAATATCTTGTGATCCAAGAAATGCTTTCATATGACATGACCAAGCTTCATAGTTATCTTTGTAAGATGATGGAATTGAAATGGAAACATCCTATTATTTGTCATCACTCAAATCTCACCAACTTTGATACCACTTTGTTAGAGTGAAAAGAATAATAGAAGAGCCACTTTGTAATTTTTTATTTCTTGCTTGTCAAACTCCAAAGTACATGGGATACTAAAAAATACTCTAGGAGAGTGAAAGAGACCTTACATATTCTATAACTCTAACTAATTAAGGATAATATTTTCTCTAACTCGTGAAATAAATCATCTTATAACTACATACTCCAATGACATAATTCTTCCTAATGACAGAGAACTCGTACCATCACTGTTATAACATATTTCTTCATAACTCACAAAATAACTCCCCATAACTTTCATAACTCACGGTACCTATTACACCAAATGTTACATGATTACCATAACTCCATTAACTCTAAATTACTATTTTTTTATTCGACATATTTTTCCAGTTTTTCATCATCATTTGAATAGAAAACTATATAAATATTGCAATATAAGGGAAACCTGTGGGGAAATGTGCTATGGGTAAAGTTATTAGTAAATCTTTGTTCTGACTTGCAGGATATTGGAGAAACAAGTCTACCATTTCTTGTAACTCTTAATCCTGGTCATACACCCAAAAATACCTTGCACAAGTGGTCAACTGGCCATCCAGTTCCATCAGTTGCTGCATCAAAAGCTTCATTCGAGCTAGACCATATTCAAGGGAAAAGAGGAATCTGGTTTTCTATGGCTCACCAAGGTAAGCTAGAGCTTATTGTATTGACAATAGAAATCTTAATAGTTGGCTTAGTTCATTAGTATTTAAAGGTTAAAGTGAGGAAAGAAACTAAATAAACACTGTTTGATTATCTCTGAAAAATGATACAGTATGTTATTCACATATCTAAAACTCTCTGCTATTTATATGTACAGAGGACAAGAGATAAAGGTTTAAAAATTGAAACTATTATCCTAACACTAAGGGATAGACTTTAACTAACAAACTATCCAACTATACAACTCTAACTTCCTTACTAACACTCCCCCTCAAGCTGGTGAGTACAAGTTGTGCATTCCCAACTTGTCAATTAACTTCTCGAAGGCTGGTTTGTGAAGGCATTTGGTTAGTATATCCCGTTGTTTGCTCAAGTAGGCACATACGTCATGCAAAAAGTTCCATCATCTATCTTCTCTTTAATGAAGTGTCTATCCACTTCCACATGCTTGGTTCGATCATGGTGCACTGGATTGCGTGAAATATCAATTGCTGCCTTGTTGTCACATAACATCTTTAATGGCATCTTGAATCCAACTTTCAATTCTTCCAAAAGTAATTTGAGCCATAGTACTTCACATATCCCATGAGCAACTGATCTTAGTTCTGCCTCCGCACTACTTCTGGCCACCACTGGTTGTTTTTTACTTTGCCAAGACACCAAGTTACCCCACAAAAAGAACAATAACCTGATGTAGACCTTCGATCACTCACGAAACCTACCCAATCAGCATCTGTGTAAATTTGTATTTGATCATTCTTCATTTTTTTCTGAAAAATAAACCTCTTCCAGGAGTTCCTTTTAAATACTTTAGAATTCGATAAACTGCATTCGTATGATCTTCATTTGGTGAATGCATATACTGACTTACACGATCTGATCGCAAAAGCAATGTCTGGTCTGGTATGTGACAAATAAATCAATCTTCCAACCAATCGTTGATATCTTCCCTTATCAACTGGACTTGTATCTGAGTTAGGATCTAACTTCTCATTAGGATCAACAGGTTACGATTATATCATCCACACATACAACAAAAAATGCAATCTTGCCATCCTTGTGTTTGAAGAACAGAGTATGATCTCCATGAGCCTGCTTATACCCTTCTCTTTTAACAGCTTTGGTGAATCGATCGAACCATGCCCTTGGAGACTGCTTTAATCCATATAGTGCCTTTCTTAGACGACAAACCTTTCCACATTTCTTTTATTCATCGAACCCAGGTGGCAAATCCATATAAACCTCTTATGTAAGATCACCATTTAAGAACGCGTTTTTTACGCCCGATTGATGTAGAGGCCATTCCAAATTAGCTGCTAAAGACAAGAGAACTCGAACTGTATTGATTTTTGCAACCGGAGCAAAAGTCTCCTGATAATCAATACCATATGTCTGTGTATATCCCTTAGCAACCAACCTGGCCTTGTAACAGTCTAAGGATCCATCTGCCTTGTATTTGACTGTAAAGACCCATTTGCACCTAGCAGGAGTCTGTTCCATAGGTCGTTGTGCAATCTCCCATGTCTGATTTTTTTCAAGAGCCTACATCTCTTCCATAATAGCCTGTCTCCATTCATCTTGTTGCCAGGCTTCCTCCACCTTGTTTGGTATTTTTAATTCAGCCAAGTTTGCAACTAGAGTCTTAACCGAACTGGAGAGATGATCATATTGCACAAAGTTTGAAATGGGATGAGCTATACATGATCTATTTCATTTTCGCAAGGCAATGGGAACATCCAAATCAGTCAACGTGATATCAGTACCTGTATTTGAGGTTGAAGATTGAGGTTGACAAGTCAGAACCAAATTAATCTCTTGAGAATTTAGTTCTGCAGTTAAGGGAGAATTTATCTTCTTGTTTTTAAACCTCTTCCGATAATAATGAAAAGAGGCACTCTGTTCTCCCCCTGCCGAATGGACATTCTGAATTAAAGGTCCAGGAACATCCAAAATTTTTGAATTTGACTTGGTGGATTAAATTGGGAATCGGGTAATTTGGGTGGATGAATGGGGGGCGATATAGTTAAACTTTGATGACCAGACTTTGGTAGATGGATAAGAGGCGATTTCTGTGGAGAAGGAGGAAGAGTATTCGAATTTGAAAGTTGAGGTGGGATTCCGTGTTCAGTTAGAGACATTGTCGGTGGGTTTTGAATTTGGGGAGGCTGGGACGATTTTTGTGGGACAAAGACATACGAAATAGAAGGCGCGGGATTTTGTGGATTAACCAAATTGATGGAAGGAGACAAAAGTCGGACAACCGAATCAAGGGAATAGATCATATTGGGTGGGATTATTGAGTCGGTTGGCGACTGAAGCGGTGGGTTTAAATTTTGTGGGATAGCTGGCTGAGAAGAATCTGGAGTTATTCCAATAGGTGGACGAGTAGATTGGGGTGGATTCTGTGGGATATCGATTGGAGGAGAATCCGGGATTGTTTCCATATTGACTGAAGGTGAAAAATCCCAAAACAATTCCCAATTTGAATTTGAAGAAGGGGCTGACCGTGTAGGAAAATCAGAGAGAGAATCCCTAGATGAAATTAATATGGGATTTTCATAAAAAGACTGATTTTCAAAAAAATTGACATCCCTAGATACAAAGTATTTCTTTTTTTCTGGTAAATAGCAACGATATCCCTTTTGGGTAGAAGAATAACGTAAGAAAATACACTTGTCGGCTCTAGGATCCAATTTACTACGATTTGCATCAGAATTATGAACGAATGAGGTACAACAAAAAAATTTCAAATCCAATTCGGAAAAGAAACGATAATGTGGATATGACTTTGAAAGAACTTCGAGAGGTGTTTGGAAGTTCAAAATTTTACTGGGCATACGGATGATTAAAAAAAATGTTGTTCCCAAAAACATTTCGGAACATTGGATTGAAACATAAGTGACCGAGCAACTTCCAAAAGATGGCGATTCTTACGTTCTGAAATACCATTCTGTTGAATAATACCATTTTGATTAAGAAAGTTGACAAGAACAAAGTGAAAATATTCTGTTCCATTATCACTACGCAGAATTTTAACAGTAGCATTAAATTGCATTTTGATCATGGAGTAGAAGTTTTGAAAAATTTGTTCTGTCTCGGATTTTTCTTTGAGTAAATACAACCAACAAACACAAGTATGATCATCAATGAACGTAATAAACCATTTTTTATTAGTTAAGCTTTTGATACGAGAGGGACCCCAAATGTTACTGTGAATTAAAAGAAATGGTTGGGATGGTGTATAAGAAACAGGTGGAAGAAAAGATCTTTTATGTTTGGCTAACTGACAAATTTCATATTGAAAGTCATTTTTATTGTGGAACAAGGTGTTATTCTATAATGCAAATGTAGATGTAGAATTGTAATGCAAATGCAAATGGAAAGTTAGTTAGCAGAGTTAGTTAGTAGTTGGAAAGCTGTTATGAAGTTAGTTACTGATGTGAGCAGTGTGGGACTTGAACAACTAGTGTATATAACTAGTGTGTATGTGTATCAAAGAGCAGAGCAATAATCAAAGTTTTTTTTCTACACTGACTTTTCTCTCTCTCTCTAAGTTCTATACTCAAGTGTGTGAGTGCCTTTTCATTGTGTAAGTTCCTCTTCATACCCCAACAAAATTGGTATCTAGAGCTTAAGGTCAGGGACCTGTGAAGAAGGAAAAAGGCGATCATGGCTTCATCGAATGGAGGAAATGGAAGCTTTCTTTCCAGTTTGCCGATTCTGGATGGCAAAAATTATGACCATTGGGTTGTAAGGATGGAAGCCATTCTTGGCTTCCAAGAAATCCTGGATATCGTGAAAGAAGGTGTCACAGAAAGGGACGATGCAGCTGCCAAAAAGAAAGACTACAAGGCTAAGTGCTTTCTTCATCAATGTGTTGATCTTGTCAACTTTGAAAAGATCTCCAAAGCCTAAACAGCCAAGGAGGCCTGGGATGTTTTGCAGAAGGCTTATGGAGGTGCTGAGAAGACCAAGAAAGTGAGATTGCAGTCCCTCAGAAGACAATACGAGCTGTTGTCCATGTTTGAACAAGATTCAGTAGCTGAGTATTTCAATAGGCTACAACTGCTTGTGAACTCGATGAAAACATGTGGAGATACAATCTCTGATCAGCAAATGGTTGAAAAGATCCTGAGAACTCTTACCACTAGGTTTGATCATATAGTGATTGCAATAGAAGAGTCTAAGGATCTGGAGAATATGAAGGTAGAGGAGCTGCTGAACTCATTAGAGGCACATGAGCAGAGATTGAATGAAAGATCTAGAGTGAAGGAACCAGATCATGCTCTGCAGGCCCAGATGTCCAAGAAAGGGAATGCTGATTACAGAAAAGGCAAGAAAGGAAAAGGAGGTAAGGTGAAGTCCAATAGAGATGGAGGCTTTGGTTCTGGCAACAACTCTTACAGCCAGGATCAAAGTTCTTCTGCTGAGCAAGGAGAGCAGTACAGCAAAAGAAGGGGAGGAAGGTCAAACAGAGGCAGAGGTGGAAAGAAGAAGTTTGATAGAAAGAAGGTTCAGTGCTTCAACTGTAACAAATGGGGGCACTTTGCAAAAGAATGCAGAAACAGCAAGGTAGAGAGGTCAAGATCAGATGATGATGAGGCCTATGTTGCTCAAGATGATGGCTCGGATTCTGACCAAGTGCTGTTGATGGTGACAACCAACACAGAAGGAGAGAGCAATACATCTTGGTATCTTGACACAGGGTGTTCTAACCACATGACATGTCAGAAAGATTGGCTGATTGATCTTGATTGCAGTGTCAAGAATAAAGTTAGATTTGCAGATAACAGTACTATAGTAGCCGAGGGAATAGGCAAAATCTTGATCAAAAGAAGAGATGGCAGATCTGCATATGTAACTGATGTACTGTATGTTCCCTCAATGAAAAGCAACTTGTTGAGCCTTGGACAATTGCTAGAAAAAGGCTTCACAATGAAGATGATGCAGAAGCTCATTGAAGTCTTTGATACAAAAGGAAGATTAGTGATTAGAGCTCCACTGTCAAAGAACAGAACATTCAAGATTGATCTGAATGCTTCAGCAATTCAATGCCTCTCAACCACTATAATTGAAGATGAAAACTGGTTATGGCACTACAGGTTTGGACATCTCAATTTCAAAAGTCTAAACCAGTTGGGCAGCAAGCATATGGTGCAAGGAATTCCTCCAATCAAACAGCCAGAAAAGGTGTGTGAAGGATGCTTGATGAGCAAGCAACCAAGAACTGCATTCAAGAAGTTTGCACCAGCAAGAGCCACTGATGCTTTGGGAGTTGTCCACTCAGATGTCTGTGGCCCTATTGATACACCAACTCTTGGTGGAAACAGGTACTTTGTAACCTTTGTAGATGAGTTCACTAGAAAACTATGGTTGTACTTGATTAAGGAAAAGCATGAAGTTTTTGATGTGTTTAAGAAGTTTACTGCCTTAGTTGAAAGACAGAGTGGAAAAGCTATCAAAATTCTTAGAACTGATGGTGGAGGAGAATACAATTCTAAAGATTTTGAGCATTTCTGTGAAAAACAAGGCATTGTGCATGAGGTAACTGCCCCTTATACACCTCAACACAATGGCCTTGCTGAAAGAAGAAATAGAACTCTAATGAATATGGCAAGGTGCATGCTGAAAGGAAAGGAGATGCCACAGTGTTATTGGGGTGAAGCCGTGTCTATTGCAGCTGATGTCCTTAATAGATACCCCACTAAAAGAATGGAGAATGTGACTCAGGAGGAAGCTTGGACGAGAAGCAAGCCTAGAGTTGATCATCCGAAGATCTTTGGATCCTTATGCTTTAGACATGTTTCCTGACCAAAGGAGGAGAAAACTAGATGATAAAAGTGAAGCCATGGTTCTAGTAGGATACCATCCCACAGGTGCCTACAAATTGTACAATCCTTGCTCGAAAAAGCTTGTAATCAGTAGAGATGTGGTTATTGATGAAAAGGCAACCTGGAATTGGAAGGAACACAATCTTTGGGATGAAAGTCAGTATTCTACACTCACTTGATTCAGATCATCAAATATCCGAGTTAAGTGAAGATAGTGCAAAGCAAATGACCAAATCGAGCAAATGAGGCCACAAAGGAATAGAGCACCACCAGTGAGGCTGACAGACTATGAGGTGTTCACTGATCAGGAAATCACAGCAGAAGGTGAATTAGTTCACCTTGCTTTCTTTGCAGACACGGAACCAATGAACTGGGAACAAGCTATTAATGAAGAGGTATGGCAGAATGCAATGAAGGAAGAGATGAATGCAATAGAGAGGAACCATACATGGGAGCTTACTGAACTTCCACCTGACAAGAAGCCAATTGTTGTCAAGTGGATCTTCAAGGTGAAACTGAAGCCAGATGGTTCGATAGCCAAGCACAAGGCCAGATTAGTGGCAAAGGGATTCCTGCAGAAAGCTGGAGTGGATTATACAGAAGTGTTTGCACCAGTGGCAAGGGCTGAGACAATAAGGCTTGTCATTGCCATTGCAAGCTCAAAAGAGTGGCCATTGTTCCAAATGGATGTAAAATCTGCATTCCTCAATGGTCCACTAAAAGAGGAAGTCTATGTACTACAACCTCCTGGTTTTGAGGTAAGAGGGAAAGAAAGTAAGGTGTATAAGCTCCATAAGGCCTTATATGGCTTGAAACAAGCCCCTCGGGCTTGGAACAAGAGAATTGATGCATTTCTGTTGAAGCAAGGATTCTCAAAGTGTTCTGTGGAGTTTGGTGTATATGTGAAAAATAGTGATGGTGCTGACCCGATCATAGTGTGTCTCTATGTAGATGATCTACTTGTAACAGGAAGTGATTCAACTAAAATTAATAAGTTCAAAAGGAGTATGCACTTGGAGTTTGAAATGACAGACCTAGGAATCCCCACTTATTTCCTAGGAATAGAGATAGAATACACAAGCAGTGGCATCATTCTACACCAGAGAAAGTACCTTAAGAGGTTTCAGATGGACTCTTGCAATGAGGCAGTGACTCCAGTGGAAACCAATGTAAAACTGCAGAAGGGTGAAGCTGAGAAATGTGTTGACAGCACCCTCTACAAGCAGATTGTAGGTTCCCTCAGGTTCTTATGTAATAGCAGGCCAGATATCTGTTATGGTGTTGGCTTGATCAGTAGATTTATGAGTGATCCTAGAGCTTCACATATGGCTACTGCTAAAAGACTGTTGAGATATGTGAAAGGGACTAGCAACTTTGGAATTCTATTTCCTAAAGGAGCAGGGCAGATTGAGGAAGGACTTGAAACTTGGTCAGATTCAGATTGGTGTGGTGATAAGGTTGAAAGGAAAAGCACCTCAGGGTAGCTGTTTAAGTTCCAGAACAGTCCAATCTCTTGGAGCTCTCGAAAACAGAATGTGGTGGCCCTTTCTTCTTGTGAAGCAGAATACAGAGCTGCTTCTAATGCAGCTTGTTAGGCTCTTTGGCTGGAATCCTTGCTGGATGAAATGCAGATCAGTTACAGGAAACCAGTTCAACTCTTTGTTGACAACAAGTCCTCCATAAGTCTAGCAAAGAATCCAGTAGCACACGGTAGAAGCAAGCACATTGAAACAAGGTTTCACTTTTTAAGAGACCAGGAGAACAAAGAAAGGATCAAGCTGACTTATTGCTGCACAGAACTACAAATTGCTGATGTTCTAACAAAGTCAGTAAAGACTGATCGGTTTAGAAAGCTAAGGGAAATGCTAGGTGTTGTTTCCTTAGATAATTTGCATTAAGGGGAAGTGTTATTCTATAATGCAAATGTAGATGTAGAATTGTAATGCAAATGCAAATGGAAAGTTAGTTAGCAGAGTTAGTTAGTAGTTGGAAAGCTGTTATGAAGTTAGTTACTGATGTGAGCAGTGTGGGACTTGAACAACTAGTGTATATAACTAGTGTGTATGTGTATCAAAGAGCAGAGCAGTAATCAAAGTTTTTTTCTACACTGACTTTTCTCTCTCTCTCCAAGTTCTATACTCAAGTGTGTGTGAGTGCCTTTTCATTGTGTGAGTTCCTCTTCATACCCCAACACAAGGAAGGAAACAATCGTTTCAACTACAAAAAATTTGGATGTCCTAGCCTAAAATGCAGAACCATTATTTGTTGTTCTCGAGTCATGGAGGAGAGACTGGCATCAGCATGAACATGACAACTGACAGAACAATTATTCTTAAAGAGATATAGCCCGGAGTCTTCCTTAGCACTCCCAATCGTCTTCCCCGAAGACAGGTCCTGAAAAACACAAATAGATGGCATAAATTTGACTTAACACTTCAAGTCATTTGTAGTTTTACTTATAGAAAGAAGATTGCAAGTTAAGTCAGGGACATGTAAAACAGAATGAAGTGTAATAGTGGGACTTAAGCATATAGATCCGATTCTAGCAACTTGTGAAAAAGAACCGTCGGCAATTTTCACGCTATGATTACCAAAATTGGGAAGATAGGAAGAAACTAATTGTCTACAATTGGTCATATGATCCAAAGCTCCGGAGTCAATAATCCACAACTCACCTTTTGTGGGTAAACTGCTAGCGGTAGACAAAGAAGTACCTTTTTGTGCCACCATTGAATTACTAGAAACATTAGTGCTAGCTAGGAGTTTACAGATTTGATCCATCTGCTCCTTTGAAAAAGAGACTGGAGATGAGGATTTTGTCAAATCTGGCTCACTTGTAGCCTGAAAACCTTTTCCTTCTTTGCCTCTTGCTCCCCGTGGCACCCAATTTGCTGGCTTACCATGAATCTTCCAACAGGTTTCCCTAGTATGATAGGGACGTTAACAATGATCACACCAAGATTGAGACTTCTTTCTATTATCATTGCTCCGAACAGAAAGAGTTGAGGTCTCTATATTGGACAAAGATGGATTTCCAAGCATGACACATTTTCGACTCTCTTCCCGGCGAACCTCCGAAAAAACATCATCAATACTCGGTAAAGGTTTTGTTGCAAAGACACGACCACGAACATCATCGAGTTCATGATTCAAACCAGCAAGAAAATCATAGATTTTGTCCTCTGTTAACATCTTATTGTATTGGGTGCCATCAGCAGTATCATTCCATTGACAAATGCGAAACGCATCAAGTTCTTGCCATACCTTTTTTAAAGTGGTGAAACACTGGGTGACGGACATCTCCCCCTGTCGCAAATTACGAGCACGATCCCGAAGTTCAAAAATTTGTGATGAATCTTCTGAATCCGAATACGCCAACTTGACCACATCCCAGATCTCCTTTGCAGTGGTATAAAACAAGTAAGTATCGCCAATATTGTCCTCCCTTGAATGAATCAACCAAGCCATTACCATAGAATTTTGAATCTCCCAATTCGAAAACGTTGGATCCCTAGCATCGGGTTTCTTGATTGAACCATCCAAGTAACCAAACTTTCCTTTGCCGCGAATCACCAATTGAACTGAGCGAGACCATTGGACAAAAATTTTTTCAGTGAGTTTATGAGTAGTAATCTAAGAGACATACTATCAGAGTTATTTGCAGTGGGTACAATTTTGGAGGTTGATTGTGAGATTTGACTCTCAGAACCATCACCCCCACTTTACCAGAATCGGCCATAGTATCCAAAGTTTCTCTCAACCCACAATTAATCTTTTAAATCTGATACCATAAAGGTTAAAGTGAGGAAAGAAACTAAATAAACACTGTTTGATTATCTCTGAAAAATGATACAGTATGTTATTCACATATCTAAAACTCTCTGCTATTTATATGTACAGAGGATAAAGAGATACAGGTTTAAAAATTGAAACTGTTATCCTAACACTAAGGAATAGACTTTAACTAACAAACTATCCAGCTATACAACTCTAACTTCCTTACTAACAGTATTTAGTAGTTTTCATTGAACTTCTTTGGACGCTAACTTCTGTGTTAAAACATCATTTGTGTTTTGGATATTTCCAAAGAGAAACTATTCATTGATCTGGCTACATGTAAAACCATCTTTTGAAGTGAGTCCAGGGCTGAACTGTACAGAAGCACATCCCTGAAACCTAAATCG
Organism: Sophora flavescens; assembly: GCA_030762895.1. Classification (NCBI taxonomy): domain Eukaryota; kingdom Viridiplantae; phylum Streptophyta; class Magnoliopsida; order Fabales; family Fabaceae; genus Sophora; species Sophora flavescens. The sequence goes on along the minus strand of CM061063.1, from coordinate 157,442,518 downwards.
GTGAAGTATATATACAATTGACAGTCTGTGGTTTGGAACTTCATTCTTAGAATCATAAATGACATTGAACACATATTACTTATGTAAACCTAGTCATTATTCAAAGCTGCTATCATCTTAATTTCTAATTAGAACCTCCATTATATACTTCATACATTCCTCGAATGTAAACATATTTTTGTGCTTTTCAGGTTATGGATTTCATGAAGATGGATTGAAGGTAGAAACAATTAACTTAATAAGGAAAATAAAATGATATTTTTCATTGAATTATGTTTATTACAGTGTTGAAAATTGTCAAGCCTCTTCTATTTCTTTTGAGTAAATTGGCAGTATAAATGACGGCCAATTCTAGATTGGAGAGTTTGAGTGCATTAATAACTTATTATATTATCTTTTTGACTAGTCTTTATCACGTGTTTTTAGTGCCTCTTGTAAATTAAACTTCTAATTTGCAATGCTAGAAAACTGTTTAATCAATAATAAATTAAACAAAAAGATAAGACAATGAATGCTTAAGGAAAAGGGTTGCGCCACTACTAGAATAAATAGATGCCATGATAATGCTTATAAGCAAGTCATTTGAAGTGAAATACTACTTTTTCTAGCAACTCAAGATTGAGTTCTGTTAGAAACTAACATGCATGACAGAAACAGAACTGAGAGAAGAAGAAGAAAACAGAATTGATTGTATATTGATTTTCTTAACTGTTACAGTGAAGTTCATCAGTATTTATACTGATGGCTTAAGTCAGTTACAGAATTACAGCTGGCACCTTCTAGCACATTCTAATCTATACAAGTCTACGTGTATTCAATACACAGCAATACTATATACTCTAACATACCCCCCGCAAGCTCAAGGTGGGACATCAAGCACCTTGAGCTTGTCTTTTAAGTACAAGAACCGTGTAGGAGATAAGGCCTTTGTGAGCAGATCAGCGCATTGTTCTTCAGAGGGAATGTGCAGAATCTGCAGTTGCTTGCTTAGGACTCTTTCTCGGACAAAGAACAGGTCCAACTCCATGTGTTTTGTGCGGGCATGGAGGATGGGATTATGTGATAATGCCACTGTGCTCATGTTGTCACAATAGATGACCGGAGGTGGGATTGTGAGGTGCAGCTCATGAAGGAGAGATTGTACCCAGATAACTTCAGCTGCTGTGGCAGCAAGGCTGCGATATTCCGCTTCGGTACTTGAGCAAGCTACAACAGTTTGCTTCTTTGCCCACCAAGAGATTAGGTTGGGCCCAAGATAGATGCATGACCCTGATGTAGAGCGCCTGTCATCAGGGTCGGATGCCCAATCTGCATCCGAAAAACCAAAGAGAGGACCAAAGGATAGGCTGAAGAGGCTGGTTGGAGATGAAGTCCATGAGTCAAAGTTCCCTTTAGGTAACGCAGAATGCGTTTTACAGCTGTCCAATGTGAGTCTAAAGGTTGTGCCATGAATTGGCAGACCTTATTAACAGAGTAAGATATCTCGAGCCTTGTCACCGTGGCATATTGAAGAGCCCCCACGATAGACCTGTACGAGGGAAGGATCGGAGAAGTAATCTGCACCTTCTTTGGACAGTTTACAGCCACCAACCATAGGAGAAGAGATGGGCTTTGCATCAGCCATTTTGGCCCTATTAAGAAGGTCTCTCAAGTACTTTGTTTGTGTGAGAAGAAGGGAGCCATTCTGCGTCCTTTTGACCTGAATTCCAAGGAAGTAATCAAGGTCACCCAGCTGCTTTAATGCAAAGTTGGAGTGCAGCTGAGTGATAATATGCTGAACAAGAGAAGAAGAGTTGCCTGTGATAATAATATCATCCACATAGATGAGCATGTATAAGATGTGAGAGGCTTTGCGGTAGATGAATAAAGAAGGGTCACATTTGCTGCCAGTGAACCCAAGGTTTAGGAGAGCACCTTTTAATTTGTCAAACCATGCCCGTGGGGCTTGTTTGAGGCCATAGAGGGCCTTGTGCAGCCTGCACACTAAACCAGAATCTTGAGATAGAAAGTCAGGGGGCTGGTCCATGTATACCTCTTCATCCAAGTCCCCATTCAAGAATGCATTATTCACATCCAACTGTTGAAGAGACCAGCCATTTGTAAGGGCAAGGGTAAGGATGATTCTAATAGTGGTGGGCTTTACAACAGGAGAGAATGTTTCAGTATAGTCAAACCCGGGTTGTTGATGAAACCCTTTGGCAACAAGACGGGCTTTGTACTTGTTGATAGAACCATCCGGATTTTCTTTAATGCGAAACACCCATTTGCAGCCAATGGCTTGCCGGTGAGGTGGAAGAGGGACTAATGACCAAGTACCATTCAATATCAGTGCATCATATTCAGCTTTCATAGCAGAGAACCAGTGTGGATCAGCAATGGCAGATTTGATATTAGTAGGTTCGGAATGTGTGAGAAGGACAAGAGGTTGAAGTCTTGGTTTTACAATCCCATTCTTGGCTCTAGTGGTCATGGGATGGGTGTTTATAGGACCGATGAGTCGAGGTAGAGGTTGGGAAGGGAAGTATGGTAGTGGGAATGGCTAATGGTGGGGAAGGGTTCGGATTTGGAGTAGTAGAAGCGAGAGGATGTAGATGAGCTAATGTTGGGTGATGGAACATTTGGATTGGTGAGGAAATGGTGATGTTAGGTGCTGGGATAGGATGGATTGGTGGGGAAATTAGAGGATAGAAGGCGGGGGGAAGGGCGAGATGGTGTGGGAGGGAAGGTTTTGGTGCAAAGAGTTCTTGGTATGGGAACCTTAGCTCATTAAAGACCACATCCTTGGAGATAAAAATTCGACCCGAAGGTGAGAGACACTTATAACCTTTGTGGGAATTGGAATACCCTAAGAAGATACACTCGTGAGACCTAAACTCGAGTTTGTGTCTATTGTAAGGCCTAAGGAGAGGGAAACATGCGCAACCAAAGACCTTAAGAAAACTATAGTCTGGATTTTGTGAGAAAAGTTTGGTGTGAGGAATTTCTCCTTGTAGAGAGGCTGTTGGTAGCCTGTTTATGAGATAAACGGCTGTTTGGAAGGCGTGATCCCAGTATTTGAAGGGAATAGACGCATGAGCAAGAAGAGTAAGTCCTAACTCGACAATGTGTCGATGTTTGCGCTCCACAACACCATTTTGGTGATGTGTGTGAGGACAAATAACACGATGTTGAATTCCAAATTCCTGCAGAACTTTAGAAAAGGAACGAAACTCGCCACCCCAATCAGTTTGGATGGCTTTAATCTTTGTATTGAATTGAAGTTCAGCCATATTTTTGAAGTTAAGAAAGGTTGGAAGAGCTTCTGATTTTGTTTTTAAGAGGTAAAGCCATGTGAATCTGGTATGCGCATCAATAAATGACACATAGTATTGGAAACCAGTAGAAGACAGTATTGGGGCAGGACCCCACAAGTCAATATAAGATTAGTTCAAAAGAATTATGATAAACAGTATTTGAAGATGAGGATGGGAGGCGGTGAGCCTTTCCAAGACAGCAAGCTGAGCAGAAATCAATATTCATTTTATTGCTAATTGGAACATTACAACTTTGTAAGACAAGTTTGAGTGTATCTTTGCCTGGATGACCTAAACGTAAGTGCCAAGTGTTGAGTGGTACATGTCTTTGTATTTACACCGGGAAGGGAAGGAATATTACAAGAAGAAAGAACAAGATTATTTGAAGACACAAGATCTTGGAAGATAGACTTTGCTTTGAGGAAGAAGATGAAGACCAGTGAACTTGTATAGTCCATCCGTGCCAACATCTCCTCGAAGTAGGACTTCATGGGAACCCTGAGATTTAACAAGACACACATCAGAATGGAATTCAAAGAAGACATTGTTATCTTTTGCAAATTTGCTTACACTAACTAGGTTTTTAGTTATGTGTGGAACATGTAAAAGATTATGAAAGACTAAACTAATGTTGGAATTAAGGGGAGAGTAAAAGGATGATGAACCAGAGGAGGAGATGGGTAAACCTTGACCGTTACCAACAAGAATGTGATCCAAGCCTTCGTAGGGGATAGGCTGTTGTATGTTTTGCATGTGAGGTGTGACATGGTGAGAGGCACCCGAGTCAGGGTACCATTGGTTGGAGAAGGAATTGGTGTTGGATGCAGTTAGGAATGCCTGAGGGGAGACCGAGGGGTGAGGGAAGGGTGATTGTTGCTGCCAGGATGGGTGATTTCGCCATGGTGGGTTATTCGATGCGGTTATTCTTTGAAAGGGGTTGGAATTGGAATTGGGGTTTTGTTGAGGTTGTTGAGGTGGAGTGTACTGCTGATCAAATCGATGCCAACAAGCAAACGCGTCATGACCAAATTTTCTGCACAATTGACATTGAATGGCACTTCGACCACCACGCCCCCTTCCGCGACCACCGCGGCCTCTGCCACGGCCACCACGGCCACCACGATAGGACTGCGACGAAGAGTACAACTGTTGATTCTGAGCAAGATTCGCTTGCGGAGTAGAATCTTCGGTGACGACCTTCACGTTTGCAACATTCACAGTGGCGATGTTACGAGAAGCGCTCTGCTTGTAACGATCGAGACGCACTTCTTGAGCAAGAAGCAATGCCTCCAACTCATCAAGATCAGGGGAATCATAGTGAGTGCTTACCAGGTTAATCAATGAGTCATACTCCTCAGGTAGTCCTTCCAAGATGACGTCCATGTGTTCTTGAATTGACACAGGATCCCCAATCGAATGCAGCGCATCAACGAGTGCCTTTACACGAAGCACAAACTCAGAAATCGAGCGATCTTCCTTCTTGGTGTTGCGAAGCTCTGTTCGGAGCATTCTTGCTCGAGCACGAGTCTTCGATTGAAAGTGGTTGTGCAGTTTCTCCCAAAGCTGCCAAGAATGAACACACCCAATCAGGCGAGTGAGGATCGGCGCTGTTACAGAGGATTGTAGCCATGACAGAAGTAGCGAATCTTGAAGTTCCCAACGAGTGTAATCTGGATTTAGGGTTCCAACGAGTCTATCGGACTCGGAGAGATATTGAGGTGGAACTTCTGGAGAAACCAAGAACCGATGAAGCTGGTGCGCCTTGATGAGAGGTTCGATCTGCTGTTTCCACAACAAAAAATTGTCTTCAGTGAGTTTCTCTGAGATCGATAAAGAGAAATTGGAAGGAGGAAAAGAAGATATCGGCGCCGGAGGAGGAGTTGGCGGCGGCGGAGGAGGAGGAGGAGGAGGAGAAGAACCGGTGGAAGGCATTTGAGCTTCTTCGCCTAGCTCTTTGATACCATGTTAGAAACTAACATGCATGACAGAAACAGAACTGAGAGAAGAAGAAGAAAACAGAATTGATTGTATATTGATTTTCTTAACTGTTACAGTGAAGTTCATCAGTATTTATACTGATGGCTTAAGTCAGTTACAGAATTACAGCTGGCACCTTCTAGCACATTCTAATCTATACAAGTCTACGTGTATTCAATACACAGCAATACTATATACTCTAACTAGTTCTCTGTCTTGACTTGATAGATCTTACGTGGATTTCTAAGGTGTATTGAGTTGTGTTGTTATCTTGTTCTTTAATTATTTTTTTTTTGCATTTCCTATCCGACATTAACAAATGAATAATTTTCTCCAATATTTACCTTACAGATATTTATATTTAGGCCATTAGTTTTATTGTAACATACCATCAACCATTTTGAAAGGAAACAAGAAAATAAGTCGTATGGTTTAACTTTCAGGCTGGCATGGATGCAGCACATGGCATGCTTGGCAGATGTTGTGCCCTCAAGATCAACCCAAAGCACACGATACTTTCTTGGACAGAAGTGGGAGCACGCATTTTTGTGACTAGATTCCTGAGATCATATATAACTACCGGATGTCTAATGTGAGTTTGCTTCTACATAGTGTAGAAACTATTTTCATATTGATTCTCTAGAGAAAATTTCTGGTTATAAATACTTGCTTTTAATTTCCCAAGCTAAATCAGGTTGATAAAGTTTTAATATTTAACTTCTTTATGCCATGACAAAGTTATTAGAAAATATTTGTGAGAATGTGTGCCTCTTTTACTATTTAAATTTGGTATTACGATGTTCATGTAAGTTTCGCATGTAGAAATGGTTACTTCATATAATGCCAGCAGATTTATTGAAATTAAGGAAATTTTGAATGTGCACAAATCTATTAGTTATATGTCTAGTTACCAGAGATTGAAGCAGAGTGATCTCTATATACAAGAGGTGCTTTTGAAACTGTCGCTGAGTAGGATGATTACTTTGTTTAATGTCATGCTCTACTCTGATTTCCATGCTGCATATTATGTTCAATCTATCCAAGTGATAAAAGGTGGGACTTACCATAAGAATAAATTTGTTTCAATCTTGAAAAGACTAGATTCCAAAATAGTCACTTTGGTTCATATTCTATGGATTAGTCATTTAAACAATTATGGAATCACTGATACATCCTACCTTGTGATGTTTCAGGTTATTGGAGGATGGAGGAACAATATTTACATTTGAGGGATCTAGGAAAAAGTGTTCTGTAAAGAGTGTTTTGAGAATCCACAATCCCCAATTCTATTTGAAGGTATGCACTTTTACTTTATATTCATGTTTATACATTGCATGAATGATTGATGTCATTCTACAGGATATGCTTCTTTGCCAATGCAACTAAAATTATTTGTATTTGGCAAGAAAATAAAACTAGTAACTGTTGGTGAAGATCAGAAAAAGAGACACCATGCGGTGTCTCATTTTTTTCTCTTATTTATTCTTAAAATGCATGTATATAAAGAAAGATAAAAAAAAGTGAGAGATAGAGATGAATGTATGTTCAAAATTTGATGTTCAAATAGTAGAACTCAACTAATGATTGTTAATTATGAGTTTTTCAGGTCATGACAGATGCTGATTTAGGTCTTGCAAATGCATATATTTGTGGCGACTTTTCATTTATTGATACAGATGAAGGTCTTTTAAATTTGATTTTGGTAAGCATATTGATCTGGATCTTTTCGAGATTTGTCTCTTTTGATCTTTTTCTAACTTTCATGTATCTTGGTGAGTTTTGCCGTAGATTCTCATAGCCAATAGAGATTCAAAAGCATCCCACTCAAAATTAAAGAGGAATAGGTAAGATGACATTGAAGAATGTGTGAAAGCCTACATGAAAGTTATCTATAGCCGTATTAGCATATCAACATTTTCTCATTTTAATGTCTTAGGGGTTGGTGGACACCAGTTTTCATTACAGCTGGTTTAGCTTCTGCGAAGTTCTTTATTCAGCATGTTTTAAGGAAAAATACTCTCACACAGGCTCGCAGGAACATCTCTATGCATTATGATTTGGTATAAGATCTTTCTTTATCTACAATAATCCCTATAATCATGATGTTCAAGGAACTAGTTGTAGCAAAACATATTATACATCAATGTTGTGTGAGTATATAACTAGTATGCAAAATCACAAATATGTCAAATGAAATACACTTTATATAAAAGATGGCTCATATTCAAATTCTGGGATAAATTTAGGAATAGGAAAAACTATGTACATACATACATGAATTCGTACATACATATGTATGTATATGTGTGTTTGTGTGTAGTTTTAATTTTTTATACTATCTATGTTAAGTTATTTAATATAGATAGTATACAAAATGACGGAGAAATTGAGGGAGATGTAAACCATCGGATTCAATCAGGGTGGTCAAAATGGAGGAAGGCTTCGGGTTTTTTGTGTGATAAAAAGGTACCTCTTAAGCTAAAGGGAAAATTTTACCGTACAGCTGTTAGACCGACGATGTTGTATGGGACGGAGTGTTGGGCGGTAAAAAATCAACACGAGAGTAAAATCAATGTAGCAAAGATGAGAATGTTGCGCTGGATGAGCGGAAAAACTAGACGTGATAGGATTAGGAATGATAGTATTAGAGAGAGAGTTGGGGTAGCACCTATTGTAGAAAAGATGGTTGAATCTCGACTTAGGTGGTTTGGGCATGTATGGAGGAGACCTTTAGATTCTGTAGTAAGGAGAGTGGACCAAGTGGAGGGCAATCCAATAGCTAGAGGCAGAGGTAGGCCAAGAAAAACTATAGGAGAAACTATTAAGAAAGATTTGGAGGCCAATGATTTAACTATTAACATGATTCATGATAGAACATTATGGCGCCGTATGATCCATGTAGCCGACCCCACCTAGTGGGATAAGGCTTGGTTGTTGTTGTTGTTGTTGTTGTATGTTAAGTTATTTATAATGTCCATCAATCATACATCATCTTATATGTGACTTTTAATGTAGTTATAAGAATCAAATATTTTATAATGATGTGACAATGCATGATTGGTCACTGACAGTCCATTACAATTATACATGTGTGTGTGGTAGGGTGTGTGTGTGTGTTTGAGAGCATCTTGTTATTGTAAGAGGTACGAGAACTGAATATTAATAATCAGATCTACACACACCGACACCCACATACCATTAACTACAATTTTGAACGTCATTAACCAGGTTTTTGAACATCATTAGCTAGGTTTTTGAACGTCATTAGCTAGGTGTTTGAACGTCATCCCCAAGTGTCAACTTTTCAGATGTTCAAATAACATTATTGTTGAAGAAAACATTAGAACAGCCTGTGTCTTAAGGTTTCTCTAACTAGCTAGTGATAACCTACCTATTACCTAATGACTATATATTCTCTAACAGTTATGAATTTATGATCCAAAAATGTATCTGTTTTTATTGAAGTATTAAGAGGCCCATAATATGAGAAATTTTTCAAGCATTATGTGACAAATCGTATTCAGATGTGGTTTGGAGATCTACCACATACATGAACAACTCGGGAAAATATCTCCCTATCTTTTGGAGATTTCTTTTGACTTCTTGTAAGAGAGTTGGGGAGGGGTGGACTGATATAGACATCAATTACAGACTTACACAGTTTATAAAAGAATAAAGGTTGATTTTGGTTCCCAAAAAAATAGGTTGACAATTTTGGGGACTAATTAGTTCCTTTTTTCCATGGATCATTTTGGGCTTCATGTTTTTTCTTTCAAGGGACCAAAATGGACCTTTAGTCATTTATAAAATGTCAATAGATAATGCTAATATGGGAAATCACTATTTGTCAGCTAGTACATTTGCCAAATATGTTCTTGGACTTCTTAATTTCTCTCCCTTATGCGCTCTTATATTATACCTCACGGCCCCTTTCCCATTGATCTTCAGTATCTTTTCCTTCCATGATTGTTTGAGTGCTGAAATTAAGCCAACAATTGCTTACGACTATTATCTTTCAATCTTTTTATAGAGCAATGAACTGTTTCAACTTTTCTTGGATGAAAGAATGCAATATTCATGTGCAATGTTTAAGGTAAGAAAAATGATTTTTTGATACTTTTTTAATCCGAATTCCATGTAAAAGAGATATTTATTTCTCCAATTTTGGCAGTAGCACTTGTTAATATTTTCCTTCTTTTCTCTGTTAGAATGAAGATGAACACCTGAAAGATGCACAGATGAGAAAAATCTCAATTCTGATAGAAAAAGTGAGTGTCTATTATCTCCATTTTGTTAATATTTTAGTTCATATCTTGCAAAAGGCCTAATATGATTTTCCTTTAAATAAATCAAGGCTAGAATAGATAGGAAACATGAAATACTTGAGATTGGATGTGGATGGGGTAGTTTTGCAATTGAAGTTGTTAAACAAACTGGTTGCAAATACACTGGCATCACATTGTCTGAGGAGCAGCTGAAATTTGCAGAAAAAAAAGTTGAAGATGCTGGGCTTCAGGTATTAAACAATCTTTTTGTACACGGTGATCATCTAATATTTATTTCATAGATATTGTTATTGTGTATGATTATTGTTCACTATGTTTAGGATATTCATTCTTTACTCCCACTATAAATAGTTTGTATGCATAAAGTTACTTTTACTACTTTTTAAAATAACACAAACTCATTACAACAACGCCTCCTTCTCTGCAGATCTCTTTCTTGACTCAATCTCTCTATTCTCGGAAGATATCTTTATATAAAAGATCCCAGATACCTTGTAAACTAAGTAAAAGCCACATTAAATGTGTTCATGTTAGAAATGAAATCTCCTTATGTATTCTCTTTGTTGCTGTACTCTGGTCATATCCCAATTCTTCTCATTCTGTTGTGTAGACTAATTGCATCGAATGTACCTATACAGTTAAAATATTCTGAGTAATTTCATGTTTAATGTCACTAATTCATACTTCCAGGACCATATAAAATTTCTCCTGTGTGACTATCGCCAATTGCCCAAGACAAACAAATATGATAGGATTATTTCCTGGTGAGCTATTTTTTTGTTAAATTTCGCTGAGTCAAGTCCAACAGAAAAATTTTCAACATATTGCTTAACTTGTGTCAGCATATTGCAGTGAAATGATAGAAGCAGTTGGTCATGAATATATGGAAGAGTTCTTTGGTTGTTGTGATTCAGCATTGGCAGATGATGGACTTCTTGTTCTTCAGGTAATTCATAGTATATTAAACATTTGGTGTACCTTTGTTTTTTCAGTATGGTTTCCATTGCATGTTTAGATAGTAAAACTTTGTGGAAGGTGTGTTGTTACTGTTACCATTATTCTCCAGGTATTTCTATAGTCACTGCAATTATATTATTTTTGGAATCTGAATTTCTGCTAACAGTTGAAGATTGTGTTATCTTCTTCTTCAGTTCACATCAATACCGGATGAGCGTTATGATGGATACAGGAAGAGTTCTGAGTTTATAAAGGAATATATTTTTCCAGGGGGCTGCATACCTTCTCTAAGCATGGTAACATCAGCCATGGCAGCTGCATCCAGACTCTGGTACAAGTTATTTTTTAGTACTAAATTGTGTTAAGTGTTAAAGTCCCGCATGAGCATGGTAAAGAATAATTTATAATAACTTGCGCGATTATCCCCCGTAAGATCTAGCTATTGCAGCAGAGTTAGGCTAGTTACTCTAACAAATTGTAACAAATGAGCATTCCCTTTATTCTTCTGTCTTACTCAGACAAGTATTCTTAAATGCAGTGTGGAGCATGTTGAAAACATAGGAATTCACTTCTATAGAACGCTGCGATCGTGGAGAAAGAATTTCTTGGAAAACAAGTGGTATGCTATTAATTATATTGACATTTATTTCTCTATATCCAATTAAAGTTGTTACTTCCTCTCGCTAATTTTGGGAAATTTATTTCTGTACTATCAGTAAAATCCTGTCTCTTGGATTTGATGAAAAGTTCATCCGGATGTGGGAATACTATTTTGATTACTGTGGGGCTGGTTTTAAGTCACGCACACTTGGGAATTACCAGGTATGTACATAGTTACCATTAGTTTGGAGCAATTTGATGCTTTATAATCATTAAGCTTTAGTTGAAATAGCCATAATATTTCAATTTTCATATTTGTTTCATTTCTTAAAGAATTTTTTGAATCATAAATCACAGAATAGATGCCGGATCATGAAAATTTAACCAATTCTCTAACTCTTCTACTTTATGGCTTTGCCTGTCCCACTAGTCCGATATGAGTTACATCTGTTGAGTCTTCACCAGTTGCATGCTGAATATTTAGGAAGAGGTTTTTTTTAAGACATTGTATGACTGTAATCTTTTGGTGATACTGCAGTCCTGAAACAAGTGTATGTCATCATTAATAATAGTTTAAACTCACACTTATATTCAAAATTCCAAGTTTAATAGTCTCCTTTTAAGTGTGTAAAAGCTAGTTCCGTTTCTGTACTTCGTCCCTTTGTCAGTAATTTTTGTCCCTCAAACCTTCACAAAATTACCCCGTGGTTGCTAGCTAATCATCCCACAAGAAATGCCGAAAATCCAAACTATGTTCTGTGTAAAAGTTTCTTTGACAGCTCTTTGTTGTGGTACTCTTTCTAGTTAATTATGTAGATGACTGTTAGATTTGTTGCATAAATTTCTATATGCAGAATCTAATGGTTTAAAATATGGATTTTTAATTGATATACACTGACACTGTATAGATTTTTTACAAGTCAACCAATCAGAAATCGACAAATCATTAAAAACCTTTGACTCGTATTCTAACTACGTTAAAAGTCATTTATACCATGATTTGTGATTGGTTGACAATGTAAAAAACTTCACACCGACAGTGTATAACAATCAAACTCTTAAAATATTGAGGTACATACATTAGGGAAAGCATAGTGAGCTGCCTTTATTAAATGTGACTGCCTGCAAAATATTAGTTTCTGGAAAGCCAACCCTTTAGCTTTAGGAAACTTTTTTTTATTTTTATAATCAGTTCTTAGGAAACTTGATATCAATGTTAGCAAAATCTGAACTTTTACCTGAAATTTAGGTTACTATGTACTTAACTTTAAGTACTTAATCATTATCATCACTCATCATTCAATAGTGGCCCTAAGATTTAAGCTACTATTAATTTAACTTTTAAGCACTGGATTAAAATGAAAAGTTTATTTAGCAGTGGCATCATTAGTATGTGTTGCATTTTGTTGGAATTGGGAAATAATTGGTTTTATGTACCATGTAGATGGTTTTCTCACGCCCTGGAAACATTACCGCATTCAGCAATCCATACAAAAGCTTGCCCTCAGCCTAATGATTTGTTTTTATCAATCTCAAGGGAGGTCAAGCTGAAGCCTACACTTGGCCCAAATTCCGGGTGTCATGAGGGTGGATAATAAGAGTACAAAATTTAAGCTACTATTTTAAGTGTTAGTGGTGCTGTTTTTAATAAAAACATTACATGTATTGTTACACCTCTGATGTTTTTGATGGAAAACCTTTAATTCTAAATACCATACAGATACAAATTATAGCATGTGATTCATGTTAATCAAAGGAAAGAGAAGAATTTCATACCTTGGAGATTCGCAGAATCCATCACAACAGATCAAAGGGTGAGAAGGAGATGAACAGTGATCATAATGTTGGAGAAGGTGAGAGGGTTACTCCTCTCTTTCTGGTTGGTTTTTTTGGTGTTGTGTTTCTGTCTATTAGAATGCCTAATGGGGAGGCTATTCTTATAACCTACCAAAGCAGAGAAGAGGACCTCTCAACGGGTTAACATTAGAAATGACCCATCCCATCATAGGGTCACTCTTTTGTAAATACCCAACAACTATTTCACCAATTGGTTACGTAATTAAGAATTAATTTTATAACTGATATATTAATAATTTAATTATAATTTAATAACCAATTAATGCTAATCCACATATTATACACATTAAAATTTAACATTCTCCCACTTGGATAGCATTAATCAATTATTAAAGAGAAATACCGATTTACGATCAAAGCACACGTTAACAAAGAAAGATAAGAAATATAAGCTTTAACAATGCGTAAATAGTATCCGATAGGGAAGTAAATCATACATGCTAAAGACTCATACTTCACATAAAGATTGATGAATAGAAAATTGCATATAATTAATAAAGAGAAATATGCAATTCAAAAAAAATGGTCCAAGCATCTTAAAATGCTATAAGAGATATGAAACCAAGAATGACGTCAATTTACATATCTCATAAAAAAAAACGATAATGGGCAAATAATGGTTTCGGACTCCCACTAATCCAATACATCAAAAGACTTAACTAAGCCCATATGAATTGCATGATTCGAAATATTCCAACAGTTAAGCCTTTGGTTAGTGGATCAAAGAAGCATGTTTCCGTATCAATATGCTCAATACGAGTCCGAAACTCCCGAATCTTCTCTCTAACGAACAAATATTTCACATCAAAATGCTTAGTGCGAGAAGAGCGCTATTGTTATGAGAGAAGTTCACAGCAGCAGCAGATTGTCACAATATATCACAAGTTGCCTAGATATGTTTTCAACAATATGAAAGCCGTAAATCAAATTTTTCAGCCACATGGCTTGACAAGTAGCCTCATAGCAAGCAACATACTCGCTTCCATGGTAGAAGTAGGCGTAAGCGTCTGTTTGACGCTTTTCCAAGAAATAGCTCCTCCCGCCATCATAAAGATAAAGCCGTAAGTAGATTTTCGGTGCGTCAGGGCAACCTGCGAAATCGTAATCGGAATAACCAAGTGACCCGAAGTTGATCGGACTTCTTATAGGTCAACATATAATCTTTGGTTCCCCGCAAATATCTCATGACCTTTTTTACGCTTTCCAATGACCCCAAACCCGGGTTGCTCAAGTATCTCCCTAAAGCATTTACAAGAAAAGCAATGCTCGGGACGAGTACAAACTTGAGCATACATTAAACCGCCAACAAACGGAAGCATATGGGACCTTTTTCATTTCATTTATTTCTACATCATTTTGAGGACATTGAGATTTAGAGAATTTTTCTTCACCCTTTTGAACAAAAAGACATGGGGAGCAAGAATGCATATTAAACCTTTTGAGGACCTTTTCAATATATCCTTTTTGAGACAATCCAAGAACACCACGTGACCTATCACGATAAATCTGGATGCCTAAAACAACGAAGCATCACCAAGGTCTTTCATATCAAAGTGGCTACTCAACATGAGTTTTGTCTCGGCCGGGATTTTAACACAATCGCTAGCAAGAAGTATATCATCAACATATAGAACGAGAATGATGAATTCACCCTCACAAGTCTTCAAGTAAACGCACCGATCCGAGGCATTTTCTTTGAAGCCAAGAGAAGTGACAACCTGATCAAACTTCAAATACCATTGTCCTGGAGGCCTGTTTCAGTCCATAAATAGACTTATTCAGCTTGCAAACCAAGTGCTCTTTGCCTGTTTCAGTAAAACCTTCAGGCTAAACCATGTAAACATCTTCAGTAAGGTCTCCATTCAGAAATGCCGTCTTCACATCCATCTGTTGAAGTTCTAGATCAAAATGAGCTACCAAAGCCATGACAACTCGAAATGAATCTTTCGTAGAGACTGGTGAGAAAGTCTCCTTATAGTCAATGCCTTCTCTTTGGTTATAGCCTTTAGCTACTAGTCTGGCTTTGTATCTTTCAACTTTACCATCTGGAGTACGTTTGGTTTTGAAAACCCATTTGCATCCAACAGGTTTACAACCAATTGGTAATTCCTCCAGACTCCAAACACCATTATGAGACATAGAAGACAACTCATCATGCATAGCATTCAGCCAATCAGAAGCATGAGAGCTAGAAATTGCCTCCTCAAAGGTAATAGGATCATCATCATCATTGAGGTCAAACTCATGTTCCCGAAGATATACAACATAATCATCCGGTATGGAAGGTCTGCGCACTCTTTGAGATCGTCTCGGTGGAATTTCATCAACAATAAGATCATGTTCTTGTTCATCTACAAGCGGTCTTTGCCACACCATCTTCATGTTGAAGATTCGATCAACATCATTAGCTGGAATCAAAACTTCAGAGGAAAAGGAACAGCTGGTATAGGAACAATGGTGCGATCTTCTTTAAGAGTAATCGGTCGTGGTATATCACTCCCACTATCCAAGTCATCCTCAAAGAAAACCGCTCGATCGATTCGACGACTCGCATAGAATGAGATGGACAATAGAATCTGCTACCTCCTGGAACCCACACAATAGCCAATAAAGAAGCCACTAACGGTCTTAAGATCAAGCTTCTTAGACTCGAGGATTATAAGGTCTAACTTCCGCCTTACAACCCCATACATGAAAATGTTTCAAACTTGGCTTCTTTCCACTCATGAGCTCATATGGAGTTTTTGGTACAGACTTCACGGGTACTTGATTTAGAATATAGACAGCAGTTTTTAAGGCATCTCCCCAAAGAAAGTCTGGCAATGATGAATGGCTCAACATACATCTTACCATCTCCATAAGTGTGCGGTTACGCCTCTCTGCAACTCTATTTTGCTCAGGAGTACCAGGCATAGTGTATTGAGCTTCAATACCGCATTCCTCAAGAAATCTGGTAAAAGGTCCTGGGTTTCTACCCGTCTCATTATATCTACCATAGAATTCTCCACCTCTGTCAGATCTTACACATTTTATTTTCCTACCTGTTTTCAACTCAACAGCAACCTTAAAGGATTTGAAAGCATCTAGAGAACTAGACTTTTCTTGAAGAAGATCTATCCATCCATACCTCGAGAAATCATCTATGAAGGTAATGAAATACCCATATCCACCCATGGCAGTGGGTGTAATAGGTCCACACAGGTCGGTGTGAATCAACTGTAACACATCGTCACACCTATTTGCTGCTTTATTCCTAACCTTGGCAGTAAATTTGCCCTTGATGCAATCAACACATGTATCAAAATCGGAGAAGTCTAGATCATGGAGAATACCTTCCTTGACTAGCCTCTCAATACGGGGCCTAGAAATATGCCCCAAACGTCGATGCCATAACATAGAAGAATGTTCATTAATCCTACTGCGTTTGTTTCCAACAGCAGAATTGACTGGCATGTCATGTAGATCTAACATATAAAGGCCATCACGTAAAACTCCCGAACCAACGGAAACAGAATAATCGAATAAACAATCAATTTCCCACTACCAAACTTAAAAGTGTAACCACATTTATCCAAAGCAGAAAGAAATCAAGTTCCTTCTCATAGAAGGTGCATACACAAGATCTCTTAAAAGCAAATTATGTCCGAAAGGCAAAAGTAAAGAAACAATTCCAATGTCAATAATGTAAACTCCAGCTCCATCTCCCATTATAATCTTGGACTCAAGATCACTTGGTTTCCTCGGGCTTGTGAACCCCTGCAAGGAATTCACAACATGAATGGTTGCACCTGAATCTAACCACCAAGTATTTGGAGGAACATCAATGACATTGGATTCAAAGC
Source organism: Sophora flavescens (assembly GCA_030762895.1). Taxonomy (NCBI): domain Eukaryota; kingdom Viridiplantae; phylum Streptophyta; class Magnoliopsida; order Fabales; family Fabaceae; genus Sophora; species Sophora flavescens. The sequence goes on along the minus strand of CM061063.1, from coordinate 157,425,706 downwards.
ATGTTAAAGCCAGGAATATACCTTGCTTCTCTTGTTTCTTTTTCAAGAAATAGCAATCCTCTACCTTGTGGCCATACTTCTTACAATATTTGCGATTACCCTTGAAGAAACTTTTCTTAGCCTCGGAGATGTTCGTTTGCATTTTTCTTCTTTCCCTTTTGATCTTTCTTCACAAATCTTGAGCCTGACTTAGAAGTTTGATTTGGATCAGATGCAGCAAAATGAACACTGTGAGATTTACCCTTTTTAATGGACTCTTCTTCTTGTGTAACAATGGTAATCATCTCATCCACTGTCCATTCAGCCTTCTGTGTATTGTAAGATGTCTTCATTACATCGAATTGTGAAGGAAGAGATTCAAGAACCCGGTAGATTAAAGTACTTTCGCCAATTTCCACTTTAAGAGATCTCAGTTTGTTGTAATAGTGCATCAGCTTCATGATATGCTCACGCACACCACTGACCCCATCATATTTGGTCTTGTCAAACAAGGAAAGATACTGACTTTTCTGAGCCTTCTCAAAAGTCATAAATTTCTCCCCAATGACTTCCTCGATATTCTTTAGCATTATTGGTCTCTGTGATACTCTGCCTGATGGATTTCTCCATAGTATACTTCATCACTTTCAGGCACACTCTATTAGAGTGTTCCCATTTCTCATAAGCAATCTTCTGTGCTGCAGTAGATTCATCAGTGAGAGCTGCTGGCTTGTCTTCCCTTAAGGCCAGATCCAAGTCAGCAATAGTTAAGTAGAGATCTAGAGACTCTTTCCAGTCCTCATAGTTTGTCCCATTCGAGTTTTTGAGAATTTGGGAAGGAGGCTGATATAAAACAGAGAATAAGGAATCATTAAGAGTTGAAGGCAATATGATTCCATATATATATATATATATATATGTTCAGCCAATCTTGCCCATAATACAAATTTCTTATTCATTATAATTCCGCCTAAGGGTCCCGAATCATAATAAATAAGAAATACAATAAGAAGAATAATACAATGTACTGAACTTACATCACCAAAATTTCTAATACCGATAGGGTGCTTGAAACCATAATTGACATAAGCTTAAGACAATAGTACGATGTATAATAACGAATTACATTAATAATAGTACACCGATAGGGTATAATTATTATTAATATAATACAAATATAACACATTAGAATAATTAATTGTTTAACAACACAAATTTTGTATAATTATACCCACGATAGGTGAGTTCATAACTATACAAAATATCAATAGTCATGCTACAATTATACATTAGAAAAATTATATTGTATAACAAATGCAGCATAGAACACACAACTTAATTCACATAAAATATTCGCGAGGCGAGAGGTATCTCGCGAGGCGAATCTTGTGAAAAGTCAGCAACGCAAGTTGGTCTTCTCGCGGGTACTCGCGAGGCGAATCAAGTGTTCGCGAGGCGACCCTGAAACCTTTCATTTTCCTAGAACAGTCAACCTTCGGGGTCGCGAGGCGAGGAGCGAAGTCGCGAGGCGACCCAGAGACCTTTCATTTTCCTAGAACAGTCGGCCTCTGGGGTCGCGAGGCGAGAAACTTAATCGCGGGGCGACCCGCAGAGGATGACAATTTCACTTGCTCGCGGCTTTCGGGTTCGCGAGGCGAGAATAATCTCGCGAGGCGAATCTGGAATTCCAACTATTCTTCGATGCCAGAATCGCGAGGCGAGCAAAACTCGCGGGGCGATCGAACCAGTTTCACGCAAAAGGGAAACGAAAAAACATCGATTTCTCACGTTTTATTTGATGAAATCCAACAATTTTCGAGTATGTTACTCGAATAACATGTGGGAAGAAAAGCCCTTAAACAATTTTCGAAATCATTGGCCATAATCATAGTTTCGAATTTTGAAGAACAAGGCATGAAAACGAAAGTTGCTGAAGGGAAAAAAAAAAATCTGGGCACGCAAAATTTTTACGATATTGATATAACATGATATGAAAATCCCTAACAAATTTTGTATCTTGATTGAAAAACATAAATTAGGGTTCATACAATTTTCAGAACAGCTATAACATGTATCTATCCATGGCTCTGATACCAATTGAAGGAAAACCTTTAATTCTAAATACCATACAGATACAAATTATAGCATGTGATTCATGTTAATCAAAGGAAAGAGAAGAATTTCATACCTTGGAGATTCGCAGAATCCATCACAACATATCAAAGGGTGAGAAGGAGATGAACAGTGATCAGAATGTTGGAGAAGGTGAGAGGGTTACTCCTCTCTTTCTGGTTGGTTTTTTTGGTGTTGTGTTTCTGTCTATTAGAATGCCTAATGGGGAGGCTATTCTTATAACCTACCAGCAGAGAGTAGGGACCTCTCAACGGGTTAACATTAGAAATGACCCATCCCATCATAGGGTCACTCTTTTGTAAATACCCAACAACTATTTCACCAATTGGTTACGTAATTAAGAATTAATTTTATAACTGATATATTAATAATTTAATTATAATTTAATAACCAATTAATGCTAATCCACATATTATACACATTAAAATTTAACAGTTTTAACTTAATTGTGATATATATTATGTTTTTATATAATAAAAAAAAAAGCGTCACAACAACATAAGTTTTGCCTATAATAGAATTGGCTCAGTTGGCCTACATTTATGATTATGTAATTTTGAGATGAAACCTTATGTAATAAGCACACACAATACTCGTCATCCACGAAAATTTATCAGGATTCGTCTTTGCCATTTGTGTCTCATTCTCTTGTTATACTCGAGGATTCTTGAGCGTTCCTTGAGTTTTATTGCTTGTTTGCGCAAAGTATCTTTATGTAGGAGGTCCTAAAAAAAAGACACTTTTAGTTCATGAAAAAAAAAATTAGTTATTTAATACCTGAAATTTATAAACGTTAGACACGTTAGTCTTTCGGTTGTCTTCTATTCATTTAGTTTTGCTTGAGATAATATTTATTTTTAGTTTAATTATTGAGTCGGTCCCTAAATTATTTAAGAATTTTCAATTAGGTCCCTAAACTAGAAAAAACTAAAAAGTTTCTAATTGGGTCCCTGAGCTTATATAAATTTTCAATTAGGTCCCTAAACTAAAAAGTTTCTAATTGGGTCCCTGAACTTATATAAAATTGGTTTAATTATTGAGTTGATCGCTAAACTATTTGGGAATTTTCAATTAGGTCCCTAAACTAAAAAAAATTCTAATTGGGTCACTGAACTTATATAAAATTTTCAATTGGGTCCCTAAACTAAAAAGTTTCTAATTGGGTCCTTGAACTTATTTAAAAATTTTAATTAGGTCCTTAAAGTAAAAATGTGACTGTGTAAAATAAAAAGTAATAAAATGATAAATGATGAAATTTAGAAAAACTATATTGTTTAACATAATAATAAAATGACAAAAGATGAATATGAGGAAAAAACTCACTATTTAAAATAATAACAATAATAATAATAATAATAAAATGAAATGAAAAATAAAATTTAGTGAGAAGAATTATTTTTTAGCATAACAGTTAAATAAAAATAGATAAATTTGAGAGACAAAATTTAGTTCTTGAAATGATAGTAAGATAAAAAAAAATAGCATAGTAATTATTGTTTAGCTAGAAAATCCATGTTTTTTAATAAAATATTAAGAGATTAAACTTATAAACCTCAACTAAAAATATAAATAAAATAAAATAAATCTCAATCATCAACAAAGTTATTGTTTAAAATAATAAATAAAATAAAGAATCTAGTTAAATAAATATCACATCTTAGTTTGATTGTCATTTTTATTTTGACTTATTTAATTTATTTATTATTTATTATGTTATTTTATATTTTAATTGAGGTTTTTATTAAATTATTTTAATATTTATTAAATAATATTTTTTCTTGTTTTGTCATTGTTATTATTTTAATGTTATTCCAAATATTAAATATTTGACTCATTATAATAACTTAATACTTTGTTATAAAATATGAATTTTCTAGCACAATGTCATATTTCATTATTTTGTTATCATTATTTCAAGAACAAAATTTTTTCTCTCAAATTTATTTATTTTAATTTAATTATTATGCTAAACAATAGTTTTTCTCACTAAGCTTTATTTTTATTTTTATTTTAATTAGTGGGTTTTTTCTCTCACATTCATCTTTTGTCATTTTATTATTATGTCAAACAATATTTTCTCTAAATTTCATCATCTATTATTTTATTAATTTTATTTTATATAATCACATTTTTACTTTAGGGACCTAATTGAAAATTTTATATAAGTTCAGGGACCAAATTAGAAATTTTTTAGTTTAGGAATCAAATTGAAAATTTTATATAAGTTCAGGGACCAAATTAGAAATTTTTTAGTTTAGGAATCAAATTGAAAATTTTATATAAGTTCAGGGACCCAATTAGAAATTTTTTTAGTTCGGAGACCTAATTGAAAATTCTCAAATAGTTTAAGGACCAACTCAATAATTAAACCTTTATTTTTTTATTGTGATCCAATTTACTCTCTGAAAATTTTATCATGATACATTTTAGTCCCATATCCATGTCTTATCATTCTTCATTCCCATCATCTAATATGTTTGCTCATAGATAGGAGTGAGCAAATGATAGATATCCGGGAATGGATCTAGGCTGCAATGAAATTTCTAATGACCAAATTGGACTATGATACAAAATTTTAACTCAAAGGGAGTTTAATGGATAAAAGATGACAGAAGTGTACCGGCCGAAGATATAAGGCCGAGGATTGTCAATACGACCAAGCTCATTCTTGTAAGTGGGCCGTGACCCGAATTCCTATAAAGCCGAAGACCTATTAATACACTTGACACCCGAGGATAACCACTCGGGCCTATACCACAGCAGACCACGGATGAAGATATCTCGGCCCCGAGCTATCCAGCCACAACTGACTGGACCGAATATCTCGCTGGTCCAAATGTCTCTACGTATAACTCGGAGCCTTATCCATATCAATTGTCTAACTGCAAGAACGATCCGATCCTAACAAGTAGGATCTCAGTAACCGTCTTACTCAAACGGTTGCACTGAAAATATCTATAAATAGGGGCTCAACCCCCTCACTTAGAACTACGTTTGCTTTGATTCCCATTTGGATACGTAGGAGCAGAATTCACATTCTGTCAAGCTAATTCCAAAACACTCCCACTAGACTTTCTCCGGTCGAGTATCTCCTAACTGAGATATTTGGACGGAACATTTGGCGCCGTCTGTGGGAATCGAAGCAAAACTTTCCCATACCACAAACCATGGTGAGAACAAGGAGCGGGAACTGCAGGAGAGAGGAGTCAGAGAATGCTAACAACGGAGATAATGGGGAACGGTCCATAAACCCGGCTATAACGACCGACAACCCCATTATCCAAGAACTCCTCGCACAGATTGCCATGCTGAGAAGGGAGAATGAGGAGATCCGGCGGCAGAACAGCCATCGCGAACAAGGACAGAGCAGAGAAAGGTCCGCCTCTTCTCCTCCTGAGAGAGAGCGTCGGACAGCTGAGAATGAAGGATCCAGAAACGCGCAGAGAAGGAGGCCCACAACTCCGGGCTTCTCATCATATGGACCGAGCAGATGAGGAGGAATTTCCTAGGCAGGCCCCTGAACTTTCACTTCAGGCAAATAGGCCTAATGAAAGGACCGACGTGCGGAGGCCGAGACATCCCTTCACAAACGCCATCATGGAGGTTTCCCTACCAGCCAACTACAAACCAATAAGCATAGACAGATATGATGGCACCTCGGACCCGGAGCATCACCTAGATGCTTTCACTACTCAGATGTACCTCTTTACCGATGATGATGCTGTCATGTGTAAAGTCTTTCCAACTACTCTGAAGGATGCTGCGTTGAGCTGGTACACCCAGCTACCGCCAGCGTCGGTTGAATCCTTTGACACATTTATGACTAAGTTCAATGCTCAGTTTGCCACGAGCCGAGCTCATCAAAAAACCTCGGCCTCGTTGGTAAACTTCAAGCAAGAAAAGAATGAGTCCCTGCGTGATTTCATGGCCAAGTTCAGCAAGGAGACTGTCCTCATCCGGAATCTCAGTGCCGATGTTGCACTACACACTATCTTTACCGGGTTGCGGCCTGGCCCTTTCGCCAGACACTTAGATCGGAAGCCACCAACCAGTATGGATGAGTTGAGGAGAAAAGCTGCGGGATTCATTAATATGGAGGAGATTGAGGAGTCTAAGAAAAGGGAGAGAACTGATGATGCTGACAGACGAGAAGGGAGAGAGAAGAGGAGGGCTGGAGGTGATAAGCCGAAATTCAAAGGCCCATCCGAGCATTTGCATAGGGGACCGAAGTATGAGCACTATACTCCCCTCAACACAAACCGAGCTCGGGTGTTTGAGGAAGCGTACAACACGGAACTTTTGCAACTCCCCAACCATGGTCACACGCCCCAGAATGATGATCGACAGAAACATTGTCGTTACCATCGTAATTACGGGCATACCACCGAGGAGTGCTGGGTCCTGCGAGATAAGATTGAAGAGTTGGTGCAAGCTGGCCATCTCAATAATTTTGTTCGAAGAAACCACAACAATGGCGAGGGGCGTGGCAGAAGTACAAGGAGAGGAGGTGACCAAAGCCTGAGAAGGGGCGGCGGTCGACAAAATAATGAAAGAACAGAGACCAGAGAAGGCCAGAATGAAAGGCGAGAGGAGGATAATGTGGTCCGAGGTGTAATAAACACTATTTCAGGTGGATTTGCAGGGGGAGGCACAACAAGTTCAGCTCGGAGAAAGCACCTGCGGGCTATTCGGGCTGTCAACTCGGTATCCGGCAAACCCCCGAGGGTTTCCCCACCTATTATCTTTTCCGACGAAGACTTCGTGGGAGTGGATCCCAATCAAGATGACCCTATAGTAATCACAGTGCAGTTGGCTAATTTCTCGGTCAAAAGAACTCTTGTCGACCAGGGGAGCTCGGCGGATATCTTATATTATTCAACATTTCAGAAGCTCGGGATCCCAGAGAAATCTATTGATCATACTGACAAGAAGCTACGTCGGCTTTGCAGGGGAACAAGTGGATACACGAGGATACATTGACCTCCTGACTACTTTTGGGGATGGCAAAGCACCCAAGACTATCATGGTCAGGTACGTGTTAGTTAATGCAGTAACATCGTACAATATCCTGATCGGAAGACCATCTTTGAATGAGTTAGGAGCTGTGGTCTCTACTCCCCACCTCACAATGAAATTCCCTTCCAACTCGGGAGACATAGTTGTTGTCCGGGCTGATCAGAAAATGGCCAGACAGTGCTATGCTGATAGTTTGCGAGTAAGCAAACTCAAACCTACACCAGCAGAAACACTAGACAGGGGAAAGGACAAGTCTGTGAATTCTGTGAACTCTGTTGAACTGGACCCGAGAATGGACATGCAGGAACAACGACCACAACCCATTGAGGAGTTAGAAAAGTTCCAGCTCGGTTCACAGCCCGATCAGTGCACCAACCTCGGCGGACAACTTGAGCCGAATTTAAAAAAGAAAATAAAAGAAGTACTTCACAGCAACGCTGACTTATTCGCCTGGACCACGTCAGACATGCCGGGGATCGATCCCGACTTCTTGTGCCACAAACTGGCAATTTGTCCCGAGGCGAAACCAGTAGCCCAAAGGAAAAGGAGACTTGGTGAGGAGAGGAGAAAGGTTGTGGAAGAGGAAACAGCAAAGTTGGTCAAGGCCAACTTTATTCGAGAAGTAGAATACACTACCTGGCTGGCCAACGTTGTTCTGGTCAAAAAAGCAAATGGCAAGTGGCGCATGTGCACCGATTACACAGATTTGAATAAAGCTTGCCCAAAGGATTCCTATCCTTTGCCGAGTATTGATAGACTGGTGGATGGAGCCTTCGGATACAGAATTTTGAGTTTCTTGGATGCATACTCGGGGTACAATCAGATCCGAATGTATCCCCCAGATGAGGAAAAAACGGCTTTCATAACTGAAGGCTCCAATTACTGTTACCGGGTAATGCCATTTGGACTGAAAAATGCTGGAGCTACATACCAAAGGCTCATGGACAGGGTGTTCGAAAAACAAATCGGAAGGACTATGGAGGTTTATGTGGATGACATGGTCGTAAAATCCGATGACCCCAACAGTCACCCAAAAGATCTGGAGGAAATTTTTCAGCAGCTGAGAAAATATAATATGAGGTTGAATCCGGAGAAATGTGTTTTCGGTGTCCAGGGTGGAAAGTTCCTCAGCTTCATGTTGACACACCGGGGAATTGAAGCCAATCCTGATAAATGTCGGGCCGTGATTGAGATGCGAAGCCCACAAAATATTAAAGAAGTGCAACGACTTGCAGGACGGCTGGCATCATTATCTCGGTTTCTCCCCAGGTCTGCGGAGAAAGCTCGGCCTTTCTTCAGATTATTAAAGAGACCTCAAACCTTCACGTGGACCGAGGAATGTGAGAAGGCCTTTGTCGATTTCAAGACCTTTTTGTCTGCACCACCGATATTAACTCGACCCATCCCTGGCAAAGAGTTGTACTTATACTTGTCAGCCACCGAGCATGCCATCAGTGTGGTCATTGTACAAGAGGTAGAGAAAGTTCAAATGCTGGTGTACTTCATCAGCAGGGTCCTTCATGATTCCGAAACCCGGTACCAAGTCATAGAAAAGCTGGTTTTGGCCCTGGTAACTGCAGCTCGGCGATTGCGTCCGTATTTCCAAAGTCACCAGGTCATTGTCAAAACCGATCACCCGATTAAGCAGATTCTCAAAAAGCCCGAGTTGGCAGGCCGCATGGTTGCTTGGTCGGTAGAGTTATTCGAGTTCAGCTTGAAATACGAGTTGAGAGGTCCTCTGAAAGCTCAATGTCTCTCCGACTTCGTGGCCGAGCTCAATCCGCAGCCGATAACCGAGGATATCTGGTGGAATTTGTATGTGGATGGATCCTCGAATGTTAGGGGCAGTGGAGCAGGGGTGATTCTGGAAGGCCCGGGAGATCTGATCCTGGAGCAGTCACTAAAGTTTGAGTTTAAAACCTCAAACAACGAAGCCGAATATGAAGCCTTGATAGCAGGGTTAATGCTGGCAAAGGAAATGGGGGCAAGGGCTGTTAGATGCCGGAGTGATTCACTAGTAGTCGGGCAAATATCTGGAGGGTATCAAACGAAAGAGCCTCAGCTTACCAGGTATTTATGTAAGGTCAACCAATTAATTTCCAGCTTTGAGAAATTTGCTATTGAGCACATTCCCCGAGAAGAAAATACTCGGGCTGATCTGCTGTCCAAACTAGCCAGTACAAAGAAGCCGGGTCACCATAGAACAGTTATTCAAGAAACCCTGAATGAACCAAGTATCACGTTTGGGGAGGTAATGGCCAACGAGCCGGTTGACCGAGAATGGATGACGCCCATATGGGAGTATTTATCCTCAGAAACCCTGCCCCCAGATCACGCTGAGGCCAGGAAGATCAGGCTCCGAGCAAGTCACTTTGCCATCATCTCCGGAGAATTGTATAAACGGGGATTCTCGGCACCGTTGTTAAAATGCCTAACAAGGGCACAGTCAAAATATGTTATGGAAGAGGTGCACAGAGGAATCTGCGGTTTTCACAGCGGAGGCCGATCAATGGCCTCCAGAGTAGTCCGGGCAGGGTACTATTGGCCTACCATCCGAGCAGATTGCATCGAATGGACGAAACAATGTGATGAGTGCCAAAGATTTTCCAATATAAATCGTACCCCGCCCGAGGAACTTCACACATTAAGCTCGCCTTGGCCCTTTGCTATGTGGGGGATGGATATACTTGGGCCATTCCCCGTAGCCAAAGGATAGGTAAAATTTCTCTTGGTAGCAGTAGACTACTTCACCAAATGGATTGAAGCAGAGCCTTTGGCGAAAATTACCGCCGAGAAGGTACAAAAGTTTGTGTGGAAAAGCCTCATCTGTAGACACGGAATTCCCTTTGCAATCGTCACAGACAACGGAAGACAGTTTATAGATAAGACATTGCAAGAATTCTATGCCAACCTCGGTGTTAAACACCACGTCACGTCGGTTGAACATCCTCAGACCAATGGGCAAGCCGAGGCAGCCAACAAGGTCATTCTCGGAGAATTGAAGAAGAGAGTGGGAAAATCCAAAGGAGCTTAGGCTGAAGAATTGCCCAGTATCCTCTGGGCCTACCACTGCACGCCTCAATCCACTACTCAAGAAACACCCTTCAGGCTGACATATGGAACAGACGCCATGATCCCAGTGGAGGTTGGTGAGCCGTCTTTCCGACGTATGCAACATGAGCAGAATGATAATGAAAGCAACTTAAGGGTCGAACTTGACTTGGTAGAGGAAATCAAGGAGGAGGCTAAAATCAGGGAGGAAGCTTGCAAACAGAGAGCAACTAGGAGGTATAATTCAAAATTGAAACCGAGGAGTTTCCTGCGTGGAGACTTGGTGCTGAAAATAAAAGGAGAAGCAAGGAAGGATCACACGGAAGGCAAGTTGGCAGCAAACTGGGGAGGGCCATTCCGGGTGGTAGAAAACTTGAGAAACGGAGCATATAGGTTAGAAGACTTGTCCGGGAAGCCTATCCCGAGGACCTGGAATGCTTCGCATTTAAAATTTTATTATAGTTGATGTATATAGTCAGGTGATGTACTCTTTTTCCTACCTCGGTATTTTGTCCCAAAAAGGGTTTTGACCGAGAAGGTTTTAACGAGGCACATCGTAGACTTCCTTTTTATCCAATAAAATAATTTATTATGAACATTGTTTTGTTTTCTTAATTTGCCGATGTATGTGTTTCGCGAACATTAAATTGTTTAAGGCCAAGTTTGAGCCTAAAGGCCGAGTACGAGCCATTAAATTGTTTAAGGCCAAGTTTGAGCCTAAAGGTCGAGTACGAGCCATTAAATTGTTTAAGGCCAAGTTTGAGCCCAAAGGCCGAGTACGAGCCATTAAATTGTTTAAGGCCAAGTTTGAGCCTAAAGGCCAAGTACGAGCATTTGAAATTGCTTAAGTGAAATAAAATACGAGCAGTAAGGAGAATCAAATTGCAATTTAGAGGCCGAATCCGAGCCATTAAAATTTATTGATAATACCGAGTACAATGTCGAAAGAAAAAACAAGGTACGAGTCGAGTACTAGAAAGTACTACGACCTACATAAAGAGCTGAAATTGAAAATAAGGCCCCCCCGGCTTGCCAGTCGTCCTCCCAATTAGGGTAGGGGCAATATCAGGTGGGCAGTAGTCTCCCCAGTCGGACCCCACGGCTTTCCCTCAAGGAGGAAAGTAATCACTTCCCCCTGCGAAAGCTGGACGATGAGGTGCTCGGCCCGCTCAGGGAGTAGACGGCCTCTACCCCTTTCTCGACGCCCGAAGACTGCCATTCTCCCAGTTAACATCCTTCTTGGAGGATTGAATTGTAAAAGGAATTCTGGATCCCATCTCCCACTTACATCCTTTTTGGCAGCTATGGAACTCAAAAAAGGATGTTAACTGGGAGAGGGGAGCGTAAACCCCTAACACTATCATAGAACTACTCGGGTTGAAGGAAGATGAATTTGGCTGGTGGGAAAGAATGAAGAATGAGTAAGTGGAGCAGCGAAACAGCCCTATTTATAAGGGGTGAGAGGCGTTGGAAAGGAAGAAATATGCGCTGGGAAAAGGTTTGTTGGAAAAACAAATCTCGAAACTCAGCAAAAAGCGGTAATTCCACTGTGGTTTCCAAAACATATAATGTATGACTGCATGCGTAAGGCGTGAATCATGTGTTTCACGTGCGAAAACTACCGTCCGTTTTTGATACGGACGGTAGAATACCTCGGTCTTAACCGAAGAGTTGTTTAAACAGGCCGAACACAACATCGGAAGATAAAAAATACTTCAAGTGTATCTCGTCCAAACAAGAGGCTACAAGAAAAACGAAAAGTCATCAAAATGGTAACAGTTTTCATTAAGTAAAACAAAGTTACAAGGGCACAAGCCCAGTACAAGGGATGAAGAAAACAAAACACTAAGTTACTCGTCCCTATGACTCTCCTCGGCCTCAATATGATCCTCGGGGGAATCTTCAGCCCCTTCCACCTCTTCTTCCTCTTCGGGAATTATGGGAACAAGTTCCCCATTCAGCACCTCTTTATTGACATCTACTCCCGAAAGATCAACTCCCGGGGCAAGAACCTCAACTTGAGCAATGGCCTTGTCAAAACCTTTCCGATGTTCGACAATAATGCAGTTAGTGGCCTCTTTTACATCCTCCTGGAGCTCCATCCTGACCTTGGTCTCGGTCTCCAAGGCAGCTTTAAGTTGCTCAATTTCAGCTTGAGCCTTTTTGAGCTCCTCTTCAGCACGAGCTCTGCCTTCTTCAGCCCGAGCTTTACTCTCCTCAGCAAATTTTGCTTTGGTGTTAAGCTCGGAGTTCTGGCCATTCAACTCGGTGATGGTAGTGTTCAGGAGATTATTAGCCTTGGCCAGCTCGTCACGCTCCGTGGAGGTCCGGGAAAAATCCCCCTTCAGCTTCTCAATAGAATCCAGTTCGGCTTCCAGTTGCCGAGACTTCCTATCAGCCTCCACTAAATCTCGGCTGCAAAAGCGGGCCAAGGCAGCAGCTCGGATGCAGTAGGTTGAGAGAAACTCCATGCTAGATTGAGCCCCTTGTTGCCTCATTAGCCGGAGATCTGCGGGCTTTAGGAAGTTTGAGTCGAAAGAAGGGAAGGGGTTGAAGTCTTCACCACAGAGGGATGAGGTCCCCGCCTTTAGATAAGTGTTGTACCATTTCAGCTCGGTAGAGGGAGGGGGTTGTTCTCGCCCCGCGGTTCCTGTCTCCTGAGTAGTAGGGTGTGGGGGACTTGGGCGAGGAGGGGGAGAATCTTCGGTGTCAACTACAACCTCTACCCTCTTTCTTTTTTGAGGGGCGGATGATGAAGCCCCCTTCGCAGAGGCCTTGGTGGGAGGAGGTCTTTTCTTCTTCTTCTCAGTTGAGGAGGGACCCTGACCCTCTTTTGCAGCAGCCTTTAAAAGCTTGGAGAAGTCGAATTTCCCCATAATGACTGCCAAAAAGAAAGAGTTGTTAGTACCGCAACACATACAGAAAAGATTCAAAAACTAAAAATCCGAGCACTTACTTTTCCGGTCAGTTCTCGGAGTAGATGAGAAAGGGAGTTTCAGAAGAATTCCACAATGGAGGGACCGAGGAAGTTTTTCTAGTATGTCTATATCCCGCCTATCCTCGGCCGGAAGGGATTGGTACTCATAGCCAACAAATTTGGTGGGGGAGGATTGCCAGTATAAAGGAAACTTGGCGTATTTATTTTCGTCAAAAAAGTGGGAGGAGTGAGAGCCCGAGGGGCGAACTCGGAAGAAGCCGACTTTGAAATCTTTATATGACGATGTGTATAGACTAAGCAGTCCTCTCCGGTTCAGCCCATTAAGGGAAATCCATCCCATTTTCTCACCGAACCTTGTTTGGTAAAAATACAAAAATTTTGGAGTGGTGGGCTCCATCCCGAGGTATTTACACAGGATTTGAAAGGCTTTCATAAAAGCCCAACTGTTCGGATGGAGCTGAGTAGGTGCAACGTTCATGGTTCTCAGAACGTCACACTCAAACTCGGTAAAAGGAAGAGACACGCGCAGCTTGTCAAATAGTGTTTTGTACATGTATGTAAAGGGGGGCTCGGAAGGACAAGCCCTGAGAAAGACACACTCGGTACCCGAGCATGGAAAACAAATAAACTCGGACTCGTCTCCGGACGCCGAGATATTAATTTGGGAACGAAGTTGAGCAATTGAGTCTGAAGTCTGAAAGTCAGAAAAAAATGTCCCAACCTCGCCTTTAACCCAGGTATACCCAGGAAGGGTAATATAGGGAACAGGGTCTTTTGGAACCCTTAGGCGTTGTTTGTGAGAGGCAGGTTTGGAAACTTGGGGGGAGGGAGAGTCGGACTTAGTGTCAGACCCAGAGGAATCAGACCCAGGGGAAGACGACCCGGAGGAGGACGCTTCCCCTTCTCCGACGTTCAATTCCTGTGAAGGAATCGAAGAGGTGGAGGGAGAACCCCCAATGGGGGAAACCTCGCGCTCAATTAGAGGCGAGGTATTTGACTCAGAGGACATGGACGAACTCATATCTGGTAAGCAAAAATTAAACTTAGAAGCACGAAGGAGGGAAGGAGACTGGGCGTACCTGGAGAATGACAGACAGAAGAGTGATGGCAGAAACTTGGAAGACGAAGGTGAAGGGCAAAGGAGGATAAGCAAGGTAGAAGGGAGTTGGAGTCGGAGGGGATATTTGTAGCTGCGGTTGATGACATGATCAACGGCCCACGTTCCATCAAGCCCAAGGGCGCGACTTTTGATTTTCCCCGCATTAATTGGGCGCGGAACTCTAGGGTTTCTTACCTAAAGCGTGCCGCAGAAGTATTAGGGGGAATGATTGCCTTCTCTGACAAAGAGCAAAGATTTGATTGAAATGACAGCTGGGAATGCGGAAGTTTGTGTGGTCGAAGAATAAGCTCGGTTTCATACTTGTCAGCTCTTTCGCTTATTTAAGCTCGGAGCTCGGGGGGCTTGTGTACTGGCCGAAGATATAAGGCCGAGGATTGTCAATACGACCGAGCTCATTCTTGTAAGTGGGTCGTGACCCGAATTCCTATAGAGCCGAAGACCTATTAATACACTTGACACCCGAGGATAACCACTCGGGCCTATACCACAGCAGACCGCGGATGAAGATATCTCGGCCCCGAGCTATCCAGCCACAACTGACTGGGCCGAATATCTCGCTGGTCCAAATATCTCTCCGTATAACTTAGAGCCTTATCCATACCAATTGTCTAACTGCAAGAACGATCCGATCCTAACAAGTAGGATCTCAGTAACCGTCTTACTCAAACGATTGCACTGAAAATATCTATAAATAGGGGCTCAACCCCCTCACTTAGAACTACGTTTGCTTTGATTCCCATTTGGATACGTAGGAACAGAATTCACATCCTGTCAAGCTAATTCCAAAACACTCCCACTAGACTTTCTCCGGTCGAGTATCTCCTAACTGAGATATTTGGACGGAACAAGAAGGATTAGTGTGTGTCGCATTTATAAAATGTTGGTACTAAATGATCTTTTTTCTTCTGTTTTTTTTTTGTTAACAAATGTTCTTTTTTCTAAGGATTAAAAGTGTCCTTGTGTTTTATTTTTCCAGTGACTCGTTTCGGCCTTTATTGTATCAATTTTTTTTTATGCTATCATCTCTTGTATACTTGAATTAAATGAGCTGCATTGCATGTATTGTTTCTTCAGAATGGCAAACAGTAAGATAAGCAATAAGATGATCAACCCAACTTAATGTCACAGTTAATAATAATATCATCCCTCCCGAGCGCCCTTAGGGTTCTAAGGTCTCAGTGGAGGTTCCCACCCCCCAAGTCCTCCTGGCTTCTCTCATCCTCCCTAGGATAAAATTCCCTGGTTAATCTAGGTTTGTTCTCTACTTGTGCTCCTCACAAGCCTTGATTCCGCCGATGGAGAAGTGGAAGAAAGTTGATCTGACAGAGGAAGAAAAAGAGGGGATTACTGTGGAGGAATCGGATGTCTGCGAAGATGAGGTTTTTCGAAGAACTCTGGCTGGAAGATTGTGGTCGGACAGCCCCTACAATGTTAGAGCATTCAATCAAACTATCACCCAGTCATGGAGGTTGAAAAACCCGGTAGAGATCCAGGATCTGAGCAAAAACCTGTATCTTTTCCGTTTCACCACAAAGAAAGATGCTGAAAATATCCTTAAAAATGGTCCTTGGAGCTTCGACCGTAGTCTGCTGGTCCTGAAACGTGTATCTGGGGAGGAGCAACCCTCAGATCTAGACATGCACAGTGTCGTTTTGGGCAAGAGTGTACGATCTGCCACTGAAGCTAAGAACTGAATCAATTGCGAAAAGGCTCGGGGATATCATCGGAGTATATGAAGAAATGGAGCAGAGAGATGCAACAACATCAGGCAGATCCCTAAGAGTGAAGGTCTCCATAGACCTTAGAAAGCCCCTAAAGAGGGGAACAGTAATAAGGTACCAGGAAAAACAGCTCAGGGTTTTTTTCAAGTATGAACGTCTACCTACCTTCTGTTTTGCCTGTGGAAGAATTGGCCACCAGCTCAAGGATTGTGAGGAGAACGATGCGGATGAAGAAGATGAAGGATACGGAGATATCGAGGAAAAAGAGCTCCCATTTGGGCCCTGGCTGAGAGCTTCACCGCTCCCGAAATTAACAAATGAACCACGCAAGGATAGCAGCTCAGGTATGTGTAGTAAAAGCCTCTTTCCGAGCACAAGCAGTAGCAAAACAGTGACAATAATGAGTAAGGAGGGGGAAGTAGAAGTGAATCAACAAATCAAAAGCAAGACTACAGGAATGGATGGGGCCAAGCAGACAGAGAAGATAGAAGAAAACCCTGCAAGAGAAAATGAGAGGGTGGCTGAGACCCTGGGTTCGGTGAAGATTACAAAATTAAGGGAGGAGAGTAGCAAAAGGAAGAAAGGCCTGGGTAACAAAACTCGGAAATGGTTAAGACAAAACGTCCAGAGAAAGCAAGCAAGCGAGGATCTGAACAAGCTGGAGGTGGAGCTAGGAAAGAGACAATTAATAGAGGTTGAAATCTCTAAAGGTGACTTTGAGGACATCAGAAATGGGGAAAGGAAGAGACGAGCAACTGCAGAATTCAGCAACCTAGAAAGACAAGAGGCGGTGCTGGACGGCCAGCACTGCCTAGACCCATGAAGATCATGAGCTGGAACTGCAGGGGGTTGGGGAATCCCCGTGCAGTTCGAGCCTTGTCAAGGCTCATTCACTTGGAAAATCCCCACATGGTGTTTCTCATGGAAACAAGGCCGAAGGATGGAGAAATGGAAAGAGTGAAGGATAAATGTGGCTTTAATTCATGCCTAATTGTTGCTTGTAATGGCTCTAGGAGGAACAGGTCTGGGGGACTGGCTCTTATGTGGAAAGATCATATCTCCATCTCAATCAAGTCGTTCTCCCTGAACCACATCCTTGGTGCTTGGGAGGATGAGGTTACGGGCCAACTCTACTACATCTCAGGTATTTATGGATTTCCAGAGGAGAATAATAAAAAGAAAACATGGCAACTAGTACAAACTTTGTCTTATCTAACTGAGGGGGGATGGCTGTGTCTAGGGGATTTTAATGATATACTCAACTGGAATGACAAGAAGGGAGGAAACACACGAAGCCAAAACCAGCTTATGGTTGGAAGAGAAACAGTGGAAGAATGCAACTTGAGGGACCTTGGCTATGAAGGTTACCCCTTCACATGGTCAAATGGAAGGCAAGGGAAAGAAAACATACAGTGCAGGCTGGACAGAGCTTTGGGAACAGAGAATTTCCTTCTTCGGTATGCTCTTACCCATGTGTCCCATCTTCCTCGCTTTGGATCGGACCATGCAGTTGTAATGGTTCATTTAGAGAACTCGACATCCAGCAGATGTAGAAGGAAACATCACGTGTTCAGATTTGAGGAATGTTGGGCGAAGGATGGAAGATGTGAAGACCTTGTCAAGAATTTGTGGGCTCAACCAAACAAGCAATGCATAGACAAACTGGGAGCCCTTCAGGCTTTGGACAAGGAATTTGAGCACTACAGAAGCGGGCCAATTTGAAAAGAAATCGCTCAAACAGAAGCTAAACTCAAAGACCCAACCATGTGTTCTGACTCTCTAGAAAGCATAAGGAAACATAAGGAGCTAAATAGGAAACATGCTGATTTGTTGTTGATGGAAGAAACCATATGGAGGCAGCGTAGCAGAGCAGTCTGGCTAAAAGAGGGGGATAAAAATACAAAGTTCTTCCATAGTAAAGCAAGCCAAAGGAGGAAGGTCAATGAGATCAAAAGGCTGAAGAATGTGGATGGACAGTGGTGCTTTGGAGAGGAAAATGTGGAGTCCGTCTTGATAAATTATTTTGTGGATTTATTTTCAACTTCCAACCCTGCTGGAATTGCTGATACTTGTGAGGTGGTCAAAAGAAAACTATCAGAAGCCAACAAAGATTGGTGTGCACACGGGTTTTCAGCAGAGGAGGTAAAAGAGGCAATTCATCAGATGCATCCATTGAAGGCTCCTGGTCCCGATGGTCTCCCAGCCCTTTTCTACCAAAAGTTCTGGCATATAGTTGGAGGAGAAATCACATCCCTGGTTTTGGCCATCCTTAATGACAATCTATCCCCGGGATCTATTAATAAGACCTTCATAGCTCTTGTCCCTAAAGGTAAAAACCCAGCCTCCCCGGAGGACTATAGGTCAATTAGCCTCTGTAACGTGGTCATGAAGATTGTCACAAAGGTGATTGCCAATAGAATCAAACCTATCCTCCCATATATCATTGATATGGAGCAAAGTGCCTTTGTCCAGGGAAGACTAATCATGGATAATGCCCTAATCGCAATGGAGTGCTTCCACTGGTTGAAGAAGAAGAGGAAGGGCAAGAAAGGGATGATGGCTTTGAAGCTAGACATGTCCAAGGCTTATGACATAATCGAGTGGCCTTTTATCCAGGAAGTACTCTCGGCTGTGGGGTTCCCGGAGCATCTTATTGCAACCATCATGATGTGTATCTCCACAGTCTCTTATCAAATCCTTATAAATGGTCAACCCAGTAGAATCTTCTCCCCAGAAAGAGGTCTTAGACAAGGTGACCCATTATCTCCATACATTTTTATTTTGTGTGCTAATGTTTTGTATGGATTATTACATAAAGCAGCTAGGGAGAAGGCAATCCATGGGCTCAAAGTGGCAAGAGCAGCCCCGCAGATTTCACACCTCCTATTTGCAGATGACAGTCTCATCTTTGCAAGAGCGAACCAAAAGGAAGGAGATGAGATACTCAAAGTGCTAGCTACCTACCAAAGAGCTTCTGGATAAATGGTCAACCTGGACAAATGTGAGGTCTCCATTAGTCGAAATGTGCTTGAAGAAGATAGAAACTTGATCCGTAACAGGATGGGGGTTAAGACAGTGGAGTCTCACTCAAGGTACCTGGGCCTTCCAGTTGTCTTTGGAAGATCCAAGAAGGATATCTTTTCTTTTGTCAAAGACCGGGTTTGGAAGAAACTCAAGGGGTGGAAAGAGAGATGCCTATCTAAAGCAGGCAAAGAGGTGCTTATTAAAGCGGTTGCACAAGCCATTCCCAGCTATATTATGAGTTGCTACAGGATCCCGGAGGGCTGCTGCAAAGAAATCGAAGCAATGCTGGCTAGATTTTGGTGGGGATCTAAAGATGATAACAGGAAACTGCACTGGATGGGTTGGGAGAGACTTTCCCGAGCCAAAAACAAAGGTGGAATGGGGTTCCGGGGCTTTTGTGATTTCAATAGTGCTTTACTGGGGAAGCAGTGTTGGAGGTTGGTCACCGATGGAAATTCACTAATGGCCAGAATCTTCAAGAGTAGGTACTATCCTAGGTCCTCTTTCATGGAGGCAGGCAAAAGTTTTTTACCAAGCTATGCTTGGAGAAGTCTGACCAGTGCCCGGGATATCATTGGAAAAGGAGCAAGATGGGTAGTTGGAAATGGAAAAAAGATCAAAATTTGGCATGACAGTTGGCTCCCTGCCCAGCCTGACTTTAAGGCTAAAAGCAGAATTGCCACCCTCCCCCCTGATGTCATGGTTTGTGCCCTAATTGATCCGGAGACGAAACAATGGAGAAGAGAACTGATATCTCAATGTTTCAACCCCTATGAGACCCAACAAATTGTTAATATTCCCATATCCCTTAGACTCCCTGAAGATACACTGATATGGCATTGGGAGAAAGATGGAATGTACTCAGTCAGAACAGCCTACCACATTCTACGTGAAAGCTGCTTCAGCCAACAACCTGGCCCTTCGAGTTTGCCTGATAGGAACCTTTGGAAAGCAATCTGGCATGCCCCGGTCCCAAATAAAATTAGAAACTTCCTGTGGAGACTTGCAAAGGATATTCTCCCTACCCGGTTTAATGTGGGAAAGAAAGGGGTTAAAGTAGAGCCGCTGTGTCCCCTGTGCTGCATGGCTGTTGAAAAAACTGAGCATATATTTATGCATTGTCCATTGGCTCAGCTGGTCTGGTTCTCTTCTCAACTGGGGCTCTATGTTCCTAGCAACATTGACCTGAATGCCTGGCTTCTTGAATGGCTCACGTGTGATGACTAGTTGGTGGGGCAAATCTTCTGCACTACTCTGTGGAAGATTTGGTCCGCAAGAAACAAGACA
The DNA here is from genome assembly GCA_030762895.1 of Sophora flavescens. NCBI lineage: Eukaryota > Viridiplantae > Streptophyta > Magnoliopsida > Fabales > Fabaceae > Sophora > Sophora flavescens. The sequence continues at coordinate 157,405,437 of CM061063.1, read as the reverse complement.
GTTTTTGAAAACAAAGCCTTCGATCCAATTGTAGTTGCAACTGCTGCACAAGATTTTGTCGCGGAGTTCAGCCAGGGAGTCTCTCCAGCTGCATGCCCTTCCACTGAATTCCCCTGCCTAAGATGGTCTCCTCCTGATGTCAATAGCCTAAAAATCAATGTGGATGCTGGTTGTTTTAACACAGGGTGCGTGGGATGGGGGCTGGTCATTAGAAACCACTTGGGGGAGGTCTTATACGCAGCCTGCAAGAAGGAGAGCCAGGAAATAACCCCTGCCCTTGCTGAAGCGTTAGGCATAAGGTGGAGCCTTCAAATAGCTAAACAACAAAGGCTGGAAAATGTTATTGTTGAATCAGATGCTGAGATGGTGGTGAAGTGCATAAACCAGAAGTCTTTCCTGGCAGCTATTGAACCGATCATCCATGATTGCAGGGAGCTTTTGAACCAGATTGAAGGTAGTTCTATTACTTTTGTTAAAAGACAATTGAACATAGCTGCTCATGTCATGGCTAAATTAGCAAACCAGCTTGGATCCAGGAATTGGGTGGGGGATGCCCCAACTCAGTTACTGTCTGCTATTTGTAATGACTCTGTTTCAAAGCAATGATATTCTGCTTGTTTTTCCTGTCAAAAAAAAAAAAGATAAGCAATAAGATACTTGTAGAATTATAGGAAGGTCTGCTAACACTGCAAAATTAACATCAAAGATCAATTAAGCATTCCGAACCATTGATTATTTTAAATAGTTATTGCCGCTACAAGAATGATTATTGATCTTCCAGATTTAATTTTGTGATGTCAATTCTTCTCGTTAATTCTCGAAATATATGGAAATTGAGGTTCCATTTCAACACGGATTCGCTCCTGCCAAAGTCCCGTCCTGCACCGCTCCAGCCAAAATCAATGGTTGTGATTTGTGGGGAGAGAAATCCTTTGGCTTTGCAGCATGGCTTTAAATGTTTCCAAACTTACCGGGGCCGATAATGGGGAAAAAAAATGCTGGACCCTCCTGCGGCTGGAGCAAATCCAGGCCCATTCCATTTTACCTAGTGTTTGCTATGCAAATTGACGCAGTGGTTTGAATTTTCCATATCTTATCCATGGTTTTTGAGTTTACCATGTAAACATTAAATTATTGTCACGGAAGTTTAACACGTCAGGAATCGGGATGGGACTTGCCCTGATTCAATTTGTTTTTTTTTGTTTTTTTTCGCTTAAACCTGCACTGATTCTTTAATAACGATTAATTTACAATCAGTGCATTTACAATCTGTATACATTAGGCATTAGGTTACCTAATGAAAACGTCTTCACCTATTCATCCTTGTTTAACGCTTTAATTTCCCAAAAAAATAAAAGAAAGACTAGGTTTATTTTTCATTTTAAGCTATAACATGTTCTACATTAAGAGAGAAATTCTGCCAAAGAGAACTTATATATAAAATGAACAATATATATCCACCCTTAATTTAATCTAAAATACATTAAAATCTTAATCCATCTGATCTTATGACAAAAAAAAGAAATAAATCTTTATTGTAGTTTTTATGTTAATTTTCATGCTAATTTTCGTTTAATAAAATGATGATCATAATAATAAGTACACAAACTAAAAACAATCTTCGATTTTATCACAAACAGAGAAGGCTACCCCATACCTTTTTCACAGCTGAAAAGCTAGTTTTATGGTTCAACGTTGAAAAGGTTTTACTTACATTACATACCACTCATAATACTAAGCAGTTTTTTAAAGGAAATACATACGCTATTTTTGCTTTTATTTTATTTTATTTTATTTTATGGCCACTGTCTAGACACCAAATCAGTTGGCCATGGTAGTACATGACTACATGTTAATGATGTCAGGTTCAGGAATAACTGGTGTATCTGCCCAGCAATGTCCAGAGATTCCACTACCAGCAATGTCCAGAGATTCCACTACATTATTCTGTCAACAATTTTACAACAATCCTCTGCTTAACTCAGAAAAATAACGTGTCACTAGAGCTCAGTTGCATCTCAATTCTCACAAACCTGGTACAGTAGAAATTCAATGACTCATCAATTTATTGAAAAGCAATGCTTCATAAGTCAATTGTTGTTATTGGCACTCTCGGATGTCTATCCACACTCCTCATGAGCCATTCATAATTCTTTAAAATAACTAAAATTTTGATCAGTAAATAGAGAGTGTGAATAGACATTTTGGACAATACTCTAACCCTTTGTTTAACTTCCAATTTGGTTTGTTCATGACTTCATCAATTTTTCATCTCCAACATTAGTCCCAAAAAAAGCTAACCAATCAAGCATCAATCAGGAGCAAAGAGTTCTACTTTAAAAAGACAGAAGACAAGCTTCCTAGAGAAATTAAATTACATAACCATGTATAACTCATTCATCTCTGCTTAGCATGTTAGTTTTTTCAACTAAAAAGTAGAAACAAATAGGGGTATGAAGACAATCAACACAACAGACTCAGAAAGCCAAATACCACATGACTACAAAAGAAATATTGGAACATAATCTACTTCATCTACCTCCTGTCCACAGCAACTGATTTAACAGGTGAAACAAAAGCTAAAAGCCTAAAAATGAAAGATAGCCACCATAAATGGCACAAATGAAGACCAAAAAAATGGTTATATATTTTTTGAGCATCTTTTAGTTTTGCCCCCTCTACTATTATTATTGGAAGTTCAAAATTTAGGTTTTAATCCCTATCGTTCCAGAGCATCCATTAAGCGCTTATGTGGTGAACAGAATCACTGACACATGACATCAGCAAGTGAGACCATTGTCGCATAACCACTTAATGGGGGCTCACCATAGGCAAGCACTAAAGAAAATTCTAAAAACTTGGACCAAAATCAAAAGAAAGTTACAGAGGGGCCAAAAAATGATAAGGATAAGCAATGAGGAAACTGTATTTACAAAAAAACTTGTCCATCAATGTTAAACTTGTTTCAAACAGGAAAATCTCTAGCAGCAATTAACATGCCACCAAAAATCCAGGCTAAAATTTTAATGATTCATAGCTTACTACTCAAGTCGACGTACCGCAACCATTCACCACAAACCAGATTGAAGATTAGGAAAGTTTATCACTTGTAAAGCCAGAAATCTCCGAATTCTGACAGTGCACTGGTGTAGAAAAACAAGTACTTCCCCTGCTAAACAGGCCATCACATTACTGCACTCTGTAGGGAGATTTCTCCAAAATGACAGAAACATCACAATATTGATATTATGGAATTTGCTGACATGCACCGGCTTGCAATAATGTGATGGGACATTTATTAGATTTTTCAGTAAATGAGAAGATGAGATGAGATTGCCCGTGTTGAAAGTTCGTACTAAGAAGGGACTGACAGGGCCAAGAAAAGGGGTTTGCTATGGCCAGCGAAATTAGCATCCTCCAATAGATTAATTTCTGCAGTTGACTTGATTTTGATTTGTCAAACCAAAATCAAATCAGCTGCAAATATGAATTTATTGAAAGAGGCCCGTTAGCCCATGAACCTTTCATGGGGCAAACAAAATTCCTATTCTAGGTTCCAGCAGTCTCTTCTTAGCCAAAACCTTGAACCTTGACAATCTCATCTCATCTACCAAGAAAAAAATTCTAATAAATGTCCTATCACATTACTGCAAGCCAGTACATGTCAGCGAATTTCATAATATCAATACCATTATATTTAAGTCATTGCTGCTGATATTTCATAATACCAACATTGGTGTAGAAATCTCCAAATATGACTGAACTGAGTAAATTCCTTGACGAACAGCCCCTGACTAAGCCATTATGAAGCTCAAGTTCAGCCATCGGTGGACACTTGGCTCCACTTCAGAACTCGTGCACCTATCCTCCTGTACAACACAAGTGCAAATACAGGGGGAAGTTATTATACCATCCTCAAAGTTTCAACTACCACTACCATTATCGCTATGCATTACGAAGTGATCAACCCCAGGTGTCCACCGCTACTGCTATCAGTACATGGCTTGAAAAGGATCCTTATTTCTACTTGTTATGACAATTAAAGCATGAGTGTCTCTACACAAATATTTCGTACCAACTGTCATCAGAAGCGGGAAAACACACAAAGGAAACAAAATAAAAACACCAAGATAACACAAATATAATTAACATTATCAAACCAACATATAAGGTGAAATAAGCTACCAAAGCTGAAATACGACCAGAACTAGCAATTCCAAATCAACTAAAACCATAAGCACGCAAATTTAAAGCTACATGCAAAATAAAATAGTAAATAGAAAGTAGAATCTAGTATCTCTTCAAAATAATTATTATAAACTTAAGCAGGTACTGCAAACTACTAGGATTTGAGCAACCCAACCAGTCCCATTGTGTGTTGACATTCAACTTCAGACATTCCATTGCTGCTGGGAAGAAAATTCATTGTGAACTCATGATTTAAGATTTAAAAATTTGGGATCTACAAGTTGAAGTTGAAGATCCCATGAGAGATTTAACTGTCAAAATTACTGCTGTTGGGATTGTCGGGACTGAGCACCCCCATAACCACCTTGCCCAGGGTGGGCACCATTTCCCTGAGGAGTCCCATAATTTCCTGGCGCTTGTGTTGGTTCAGATCTCCATGCTGCATTTCCATACCCTGAATTTCCATTTGGATCGCTATAGCCACTTCCCATATAGTTGCCACCACTGCCTTGTAGTTCACTCCCAACTGGACCACTAGCATTAGTATTTGGGGCACTCCCAGAACGCCCTCCAACAGCACCATACGCAGCTGGATTCCCATAAGAACCATCACTTCCACCATACCCACCATACCCGCCATATCCATAACCTTGACTCCCATATCCAGCAGCTGCACTCGGAGATTGACCTGTAGGTGCTGAACCTAGGCCACCACTACCAGCACCAGAGCCACCACTTGGAGCACCCCAAGCAGCATTGCTCCCATAGCCCATAGACCCATAACCAGAGGGAGCCTGAGCAGACCACGAACTCCTCGGGCCACCTGGTGGACCACCACCATAAGCAGCATTAGGAGCATTTGGATTCCCGTATGTTGCACCAGCAGGTCCACCATACCCAGCAGTAGCACCACTATAATTTCCATATGCACCATAACCCATGCCATTATTGGCTGGACCATATCCATACCCAGGTGCGTTGTACCCAGAAGAACCATAAGGTGGAAATCCACCTGCAGTGTTTTGAGGCTGCATATACCTACTTGAGTCCATCCGACCATCATATGCATTTTGGTTGCCACCAGATGCCCCATACCCCTGATACCCACCAATTCCAACACCACCACCTCCGGCACCACCCATCATACGGTTACTTGCACCAGGATTGGCATCCTTGGGAAGTGCACGCTTTACCTCTACTTGTTTACCATTTAAATCATGGAATGACTTGTGCAAAACTCTATCAACTGCATCTTCATTATCAAAAGAAATAAACCCAAATCCTCGAGGTCGTCCAGTATTCTGGTCATACATGACTACTACATCAGTTACATGGCCATAAGCCTCAAAGTACTCACGAAATTTTTCTTCAGTCAGGGTGGGAGGTAACCCTCCAACAAATATTTTTTTCGTTCTGACATTTCCACCATTTCCAGAATTCCTACCAGAATTGGAATTACCAGTTCTAGAACTAACAGAAAATTGTTGATCCTCTCTTGAGAAGGCTCTCTTGGCATCAACCTGCATAATAAATAACACTAGTTGCTAATTACACATATCAACAAAGATGAGAGGAAAAAACATAAACAGGATCACAGTTTAACATTCGACAATTATCGATGTTATCAAAGCTAATCTTTCAGACTGAGCCTTTCAGCCCTGTTTTCAGATATTTGTGCATATCTAAAACCTTAGAAAGCCATAAAATCATAAAAACTGTTATTTCATCTCTTAAGAATCATTACTCAGACTGCATTCAAGGAAGGACATGCTGATCCACACAAAGAAACAATATCAAACAAAAATACTCACATATCTTAACACTCATGCAGCATGCACATCACCAAAGAAAATGGATAACATATTTGCAACACAAAAGATTCCCATTGCTTCTTTTTTTCATCATTTCAACGTATTTCTTATCTGTCATAAGTGTGTACAGGTTTAATTGCTTTAATTTCTCCAAAATCAAACATAACTAATACGGATAATATGCAAACAAAACGAATTCGAGACAACAATTACAGGTAACAACATGCAGTCGGCAACAAAGCCAAACATGACAAGTTGACATTTGACAACACACAAGCTTGTCATTCTACTGCACATGCAATAGTAAAAGCAAAATATCAGATTATGTCCAATAACTTCAGTAAATGATATTCCAAATTGGCAGATAAGGTGCCTGAGCCTCCAACCAAAAAATTGATTAATAACATTTAATCCCTCCTTGAATAATTCAAGACGATACAACAATCAAATATATTACCAACTGGAGGTGGAGAAAGATGTATTTTTTTAGCTTACGACTTTGCGTTACACATTGACCCATTACCAGGCGTTACTAACTACTAGCACACCTATGATTTGTGTCTCGTGAATTTGTCCAAAGGACAACATACAAAACCGTCATCAGCAGAGGTTACTAACTTCTAGTACGCCTATAATTTGTGTCTCGTGACTTTATCCACAAAGACAACATACAAAACCGTCATCGTTTTACTGTGTTCTTGGAAAGTGTAACTGAATTTAAGCCAACAAAACTAAACCAAGAAGAAACAGTTAGGCCCATATAAAAAAATTTCAAACATAAATAATTATATATCTACAAATATAACAAATACATAGATGACCGGACCTACTTGAAATCAAAACATAAAATTCCATCAAGCAAATTGAACAGATAAACAAGTGTACTAAACATAAGATTAAAGCTATTATTCATTCATCAAAACAAAACAAAAGTAACAATTTTATCCCCAAAAAAAAACACCAGTTTAGAAACAGCAACAAATACAAGACAAAATCAGAAAGAAAATTTTTCCGGAAAAAGTAAAAACCCTGAGCACCCGAAAAATTAAAGAAACACGTCATAAAAATCCCGACATACGATAAAAGGGATTATGCAACATGAATTAAAACAAGGAAAAGTTTCAAAATAAACACATATACTAAACCTAACAAGAAGCCACAAAAAACAACTATAACCCTAGAAACAAAGCTATTATTTCATTCAACAAAACAAAACCCATGAATAATTTCATAAAAAAAAACCCTAACACATAAAATAGAGGGTTGAAGAACACAAAGGGTAAAATAAAAAAGAAAATATTTTGAAGAGAAATTCGAAGACCCATTACCGTTCTTCCATCGATAACGTGGTTATCTTCAAGAACCCTATCGAGAACAGAAGGATCGGAAAAAACGACAAAGGCGAAACCTCTGGGCTTGCCAGTGTTCTTGTCTCTCATAACAGAAGCGTGAGAGACATCGCCGTAGTTTCCGAAATAGTCTCTGAGCTTGTCCTCGTTAGTGTCCCATGAAATCCCACCAATGAAAAGCTTCCCTTGATCCGAATCCATTCTCTCTAACTACGTGTTTTTCTCTCTCTCTCTCTCCCTCTCTCTCTACAAGGTTCCCTCTTTGTGCCCTTTTCACTGTTTCACTGTGAAGGTGGGTTTTGGTTTTTGGGTGTAGAGAGGTGAAAGGTGGGAATTTTTTTGGGTTTGGAAATAGACGCGAGAGACGGAGGGGGAAGGGTCAATAGGAAGAGGGTTTGTGGAGAGAGTGAGTTAGGGTGTGTTTTTCACTTCTTCTTTTTTCTTTTTCTTTTTTTCAAGTGGGAAAAGTAATTGGTTTTAAACGGATGAGATTTGTTTGATTCCAGGATGAAACAGGATATGCTTTTACTAATAAATAATTCAAAATCCTAATAAAATTTCGTCCAATCTTTAATTACCATATAAAAAAAATTGAAAGATTTTAATATTTTGAAGTAATGGAATGTATTTACTATTTTATTTTTATTTGGGATTAATTACACTATTCAATATAGCGAATTTGGTCCTTCTCTATCATCGTCAATTTTTTCAATAATCGACATAGAGGAATCATTACTCTATGTGCATAGAACATCTGGTTGGGTTTCTTTCTCATTGCCTCTCTATTTCAATATTATTCAACGGTTCCTTTATGACAATTGTTGGTTTCGTCTCTCCTTTTCAGTACTTTTTTTGGTTCTACCAAAGGGTCTTTTATCACATAAGTTCAATTAAAGGTTCTATGTGCATAAAGCAATGATCCATCTCTATTGATCATTGAAAAATTAACGGACATTGGATAGAAAGAAAGAATTTGCGACATTTTAAAAAAATGGGAGGACCAAATTTGCTAAAATAAATCATAAGAATCAAAATCATTCCTGACTAATAATAGGGACCAAAATACAATTAAGCATTTTATTTAAATCTTTCTTTATTTAGTAGTGAGAGGATCATGTTTGGAAAATTTTATATGGAAACACTGCCTACAACTATTTTAGAGGTATGAACAACCAATCAAATACTTATTAATTATTGAAGTGATAATTTAAAAATTAGCCAAAATTTTGCTACAATTATTTTAAAGTTACACGGTGTGCAATATATTTAGAGCACACAAAAGATACATAATAGGCTCATATCAGGGCCTAATAGTGTTGAGACCTCATAAATCTGAGGCGTATTTAATGTGTAGATTTTTTAAGTTTTAATGATTCCAAATAGATTAAGTATGGTAATATTGAACCTTATGATATTACTAATAAGTATGATAAGTATGCAGGAAAATAAACTTAAGGTCACTCGTCTAAATTGTGACCCATATACATTTTGGTGCAATGCAGTTTTTTAGACTTGTCTAAAAACTCACTCTTCTGAAAAATAGTCAACTAAGACATAGATCAAGTCAAAGCTCAATCAAGATTCTGATCTTGTTGATGACGTGGCAAGAATCTTAATTCTGAAGAAGCCTCAGTGGATCACCCGTCTGAAAGTGACTTGCTCACTCGTCTAAGTTTTGGCACAAGCACCCGTCTAGTTTTGGACTGCACAAGCACCCGTCAAATTTTCAACACTGCTACATTTGTTGAAGTGTCAATCTGACAGAATGAAGTCCAAGTCAACCTTATTCAAATAAGATGCCTTCCTTAAGGATCTCGAAGACCTCTGGACAATATCACCAAGGATAAAGAATAAAGAACGTTTGTTTCAAGGATTTAAGGAATAAACACGCAACCTCTGTACCACAGTAGTAACCGTTTTGTTTTAGTACAAAGTAAAAGTACTTTTCAGAAAGTGAACTTAGTGTTGCACTGAAAGAGGAAAGCTCTCTGCTGCAAGTATAAGAAGCCTGCTGCTGCAACTCTGAAACAACAACCAATCAGAACCAAGTGTACTCTTGGACTGCCTTATCAAAGCTCAACGTTCCTAAGCATTTAATGCTTATGCAGAACGACTCTTTGACATTAATGGCGCCTCAGAATCTCAAATCAAAGAACACTCTTCCTGAAGCTGTGCCTAACAGATTAATTGATTGAAGTCTTTATATAGACCAAACCATGAAGATGAAGACGAGAAGTTGAATATCATTAAGAACACTGCGCAAGAAGCATTTACTCACTTCATTAACTTCTTCATTCCTTCATTGAATATTCATTCAATCATTTGATATTAATTCGCAGTCTTTCATACTTCATATTTATTCCACTCTGAGTGTGATATGAAAGATTTGCAAGTTGTATTAATTACACAAAAAAACCTTTACTCCTTACTGTGTTGAGCCCGAAGAGGCTAGGTGTGAAAAGAATACTCGTCTGAGTGTTGAGCCTGGAAAGGCTAGGTGTGCAAAGATACTGGTACTGTAATCTGATCAATTATAGTGGAAACTTGGTGCTGCCAAGAAACTGGACGTAGCCCTGTGGATTTTGGGGTGAACCGATATAAAACCTTTGAGTGATATTCTTCTTCCCTTATCTCTTTAATTTGTTTAAGAGTTATTTGTTTAAGCTTTTAACTTGGGGAGTTAATATTGTGAATATCAATATCTGTTTTAACCTTCTCTGTATGCACGTGTTCTGTCTCAAAATTAGATGAGTCACCCGTCTAATTTTCTATTGCCGTATTTTTGCTTGTTGTGACTGCGAAAATAATTTTCAAAGTTTCCTAAAAAGTTGGTAAACATAATTCAACCCTCCTTCTTGTGTTAACTTTGGTTATTTCAGTTGGTATCAGAGCTCAGCCTCTAGGTTGAGCACTTAACAGTGTAGAGGAAAAGATCTTGGAAATGGCAGGCGAAGCCAGCACAAACAAGAACCATGCAGGAGAAGGATCATCAATGTCGAGACCTCCATACTTCAATGGAGATGACTACATCTACTGGAACGAAAAGAGATGAAGTGGTTTTTACAATCCACTAACTCTGATCTCTAGGATATCATTGATGAAGGTTCCTATGTTCCTAAATATGACAAAGGAGCTGAAGTCCCTAAAGCAAACATGATCACCGTTCAAAGAACAAAATGGTAGTTAATTATGCCAAAGCTAGATAGTAGAGAAGAATTTGAAAAAGTTTGTGCTTGTGAATTTGCTAAGGAAATGTGGGATTCACTAGCTGTTGCTCATGAAGGAACCAGCAAAGTAAAAGAAACTAAAGTCAGCATGCTTGTGAGAAAGTATGAGCTGTTCAAAATGGAAGAATGAGAAACTATTGGCCAAATGTATGAGAGATTTAAAACTATAACCAATGGGTTGAAATCTCTGGGAAAAGTTTATAAGACTGAGGAACACATTCAAAAGATTCTCAGAAGTCTTTCAAAACAATGGAGACCTCTTGTAATAGATGTCTCGGGTCAAGGATCTGTCAACAATGAAACTAGATGAGCATCTTGGGACTCTTCAAATCCATGAACAGCAGCTGATTGTAGAAAATAATGGAAAGAAGAGTAAAACCATTACCCTCAAGGCTGACAAGAAATCATCTAAGGGATCTACATCAAAAGCTCTCAAAGTTGATGAATCTTCAGAATAATCTGAGAAATCAAATGAGAATGACTTTGATGATGAAGATGATGAACTATCTCTTCTTACCAGAAAAATGAAAAAGCTCTGGAAGAAAAGAAAATTCAGAAAGGACTAACCTTTCAGGCGCTTCAACAAAGAAAAATACAACAAAGATGGTGGATCAAATGACAGAAATGTCATTGTGTGCTATGGATGCAAAAAGCCTGGTCACATCAAGGCAGAATGTCCTCAACTCAAGAAGCAGCTTTCCAAGAAGTTCTTCAACAAGAAGAAAAAGGGAATGATGGCTAATTGGGAAGATCTTGATGAAAGCTCCACTGAAAGTGAAGGAGGGGAGCTTGAAGCAAATCTCTGTCTCATGGCAGATACTGATTCAGAATCAGAAACCGAAGTACAATCTGAACTTGAGAAATTGAGCGATGCCTATGATGAACTACTGGAAGAATCCAACTATATATCTAAAGCTTTCAAATCCCTCAAGAGACAATATGTAAAACTCTCAAATGAATATACACAGAAATCTCAAGAGTGTGAGAAGTTAGTTGAAGAGAACAGTAGGCTTAATACTGAAAAGTCTAAAGCTATTTGAAGAAGTGATTAAACTTCAACAGAAAGTAGAAGAGTTAACCTCAGATCTTGCCAAGTTTGTTAATGGTAGAGATAATCTGACTAAACTTTTGGGAGGTCAGAGACACTCTCTTAACAAAGAAGGTATAGGTCACTCTAGTCAAGAACATCATAAAGGATCAACAAAGTTCTCAAAAATAATTGTTAAATTCAAATAAAACTATATGTACCGACTGTGGAAAAGGACCCAAGAAAATATGGGTACCTAAGTCCATGATTATTCCTATTGCAGACACAGTCAACAGAACAAAACAAACACCTGTCATGGTACATGGATAGTGGATGCTCGCGACATATGATAGGAGAAAGGTTTATGTTCCTAGACCTCCAACTAAGAAAGGTGGACATGTAACTTTTGGAGGCAACCAGAAAGGAAAAGTTGTTGGTGTAGGTAAAATTGGGGGTAAACCTCCCTTACCTATATATGTGATGTTTTATATGTGAAAGGGTTAAAACATAATCTGCTTAGCATAAGTCAATTGTGTGATAGTGGATTTTCTGTATTTTTTTCTAAGGATGCATGCATAGTCAAAAACAATAGTGGAAAGACCCTCTTTTCTACTAAAAGGCAACACAATCTGTATAAGATTGACTTGTTTGAACTTTCAGATCAAAGTGTAACATGTTTTATGTCTAAAGAGGATGAAAAGTGACTATGGCATAAGAAACTAGGACATGTTAGTATGAAACAAATTTCTAAATTGAAAAATCATAACCTTGCGAGAGGATTGCCTGATATTTATTTTAAGAAAGATGTTTTGTTTGATGCATGTCAGAGAGGTAAACAAGTAAAATCAAGTTTCAAATCTAAGAAAGAAGTCACTTCCTCTAGACCTTTGCAACTTTTACACAAGGATCTGTTTGGACCAGTCAGTGCAGCTAGCCTAGGTGGAAAGAAATATGGTTTTGTCATAGTTGATGACTAGTATAGATTTACGGGTACTCTTCTTAACCCACAAGGATGAGTCTTATAAGGTCTTTACAGAATTCAGTAAAAAAGTGCAGGATGAGCAGGGTTTTTGTATCTCTGCTATCAGAAGTGACCATGGGAATGAATTTGAAAACGAGCAGTTCAAACTGTTATGTGAGGAAAATGGTATTTCTCACAATTTCTCTGCACCTAGAACTCCACAGCAAAATGGAGCAGTTGAGAGAAAGAACAGATCTCTTCAAGAGATGGGTAGAACAATGCTTAATGAAAATAATCTCCCTAAGTACTTCTAGGTATAAGCCATTAACACTGCTTGTTATGTACAAAACAGAATTCTGGTGAGACCAATCATAAATAAGACAGACTCATTATGAATTGTGGAAAGGTAGAAAACCCAACATATCATATTTTCATGCATTTGGATGTGAATGTTATATTCTTAATACAAAAGATCATCGTGGTAAATTTGACTCTAAAGTAGATAAAGACATATTTATTGGATATTCTGAACTGTCTAAAGGTTTTAGAGTATTTAACTCTAGAACTTCTGTTGTAGAAGAATCAATTCATGTTAAGTTTAATGATGGTTTCAAGACTGATAGGGAACTATTAGGGAACTATCAGATCTAAAAGATGATATTGCAGGTAATGAACTTAATCCTGCAGTGAAAAAGTCTTCAGACAAGTCAAAGATTGACGTGTCTGAAAACCAGACAAGTGCTGATACGTCTGAAACTCATAATGAGAAGAAAGACTGGAAATTCAAGACCTATCATCCAGAAGATCTCATCATTGGGAGTCCATCACAAGGAGTTAGAACCCGATCTGCTTTCAATGAAAATAATAACATGGCCTTTTATATCAGATTGGGAACCCAAAAAGATTGAAGAAGCCCTACAAGATGAAAGCTGGATTCTAGCCATGCAAGAAGAACTGAACCAGTTCAAGAGAAATGATGTCTGGACTCTAGTTTCTAAACCCAAAGATAAATTAGTTATTGGAACCAGATGGGTATTTAGAAACAAATTGGATGAAGATGGAAAAGTGGTAAGAAACAAAGCAAGACTAGTTGCTCAAGGGTGGAACCGTGGGTTAGGGGTTATTTTGGTCCAAAATGTTGATGAGACAACTTGTAATAATCATGGAAACTCTAGGGTAAAATGGTCATTTCCATAAATAAATATCTAGATATTAAGAAAAATATCATTACTAATATGTGGTGGAGAATTTGTAGATGGGTGGCTTATTTGTGGCCACAAGAAGAGGAAGAAACCAATTTGAATTTGTCTTGCCTTAACCATGGTTAATATTTAACTAGGTTAGGTTAGGGGCATTTTGGTATTTTCACCCTTAAACTCATCATAACATTCATTAATTGCTAGGTGAGTCAACCCCCATGACTCATTGTCTTCATCTATCTGGTGTCGGATTTTGTCTTTGCACGTCCGTTCTCGACTCCGTCGATTACCCGATTTAGGTTTTTACGCCTGAATCAAGTATAATAACCTATTTATTTTGAAAATTTTCAACATAACCTATATCGTTGGAAATGAGATATAAATCTATTCATTTCGTTCTCGGGTCAAAATTAGGTTTTCTGATCAGTAAAATCTTATTGTCAGTGAAAACGCAGACCGGGTTCCGTCTAAATTTTCAACCAAAACTTTAACCGTATACTTATAAAAATAAGTATAATATGAATATGACTTTGGTTTTCCCAAAATCATTTTCTAAGTTTCAATTAAAAATATAAACGTTTATTTATATTTATACCAATCTTAGAAAGCAGAAAAATCGGGGTGTTACACTTTTCAATTGATGAGAAATATTTTTGATTGCTTATCACTGTATGACATCACTATTTTTCAGTCTTCGACTTCTTCTATTTATACTTGATCACAAAGATCCGTTGAGATGCATTTGAGAGTCTTGAGCTTTGTTCTTCAGAAAATAGTCATTCTAACTTGATAATAAATGCTTTGAAGAGATTCCTTGTTGACATCTGAGTATAGCAGATATGCTTTTCTGGCTTTGGGCAACAATCTTTCCTTATTTGTGTAATACTTAGAAAGGCTCGGATAAAGTATTTTTTCTCTTACTAACACAATAAATACTTTTCTGTAGCTTTGTCCTTTTGTTTTTTCTCCTTTCACTAATTGAAAACAAAATATAATAAAAAAGATAAAGGAACAATATAGACAAGAAGAATTTTATCTACATAACATAGACATAGAAATTGAATTTGAATATTTAGAAGAAATGGAATTTATTGAAGAACAAAGATACTCAGATGATGAATACTGGTATTCAGAATAACGGATAAAGAAATATTAAATGTATTAGTTATGAATTTAACAAAAGATTATAAGCAAATAATAATTAATAAATTAAAGAATCAATATGAACAAGAAAAATGATATCTAAAAAATATACAACAAAGAAGACAATGGGAATTTGGAAATTAAGTATATAGTGATCCGATTATTATTTTGAATTATATAACGATCCTAAATATATTTTATGGGAATTCGAATTATATAATTATTCTAAGTATTATATAGATGGAAATAATTTGGAAGCAATATAAGAATAAAATACGACCCTTAGAAATGAATAATAACACAAAAATATTTAAAATTAATAGGGTGATACCGATTTGGTATAAGAGCTAAGTAAGTAAATAAGTATAAAAAAAATATGGATTATCATAATATAGAAAAATGTGTATATAAGTTAAGCATTGGTCGCGCTGTCGCCACGCGTCAAAAAGAACGAGCGTTTACAAAATAATGTAGATAGGGAAGCGACAACTCGGATGTCGTCTCACAAGGACTCTTAGGTTGTTGTTATTAACAGAAAATCAGTTTTGGGGGGGTTGGAGTGAAATAAAATAAAGAAAACTAAACAAAACAAAGCAATGAAAACAGAGCAGTTTAAGAGATTAAAAAATAAAGACGATCAACCCACTGTTCTCGGTTTCCCACTATCATTGGTTGATATAATTCCAAGCCCTAAGCAGATTCCAATTCCCTCCCGGTTGTAGCAACAATTTACAAGCGAAACCACTACTACAGATATATGTCCCTATTCCCGAATTAAGCAAACGGGGTGAAGCACTCATGAACTAAGCGAACATGATTGAACACACGCGAATTAAGCAAACGCGATTATATATAGGAACATAACATCACCGAAACAAATCAACACAACACTATACACTCCTGAATTAAGCAAACAGAAACATATAGCATCGTATTGAAAAGAGAAAAGCAAATAAAACAGGAATCACAAAAACCTCAAATGTAAATGGAAACCAATCACAGTAGATTAATCTAGGAGACTAGTTCTCCATTACAGAAATAAACACAAAAGAAAAGAAATAAACTACTGAAAACTACTACTACTGCCTAAGACTGGCTAGCTACTAGCTCTCTCAGTTCTGTCTAAAACTGACTTATATACAGTTTCTGGAATTCCGCGGACTCGCGAGGCGAACACTGTCTCGCGAGGTGAATCTTGCAGCGTTTGGTATTCTCGCGAGGCGAAGTACTACTCGCGTGGCGAGGAATGGAAAGGTCATGACTTCTGGTCTTCACTCTCGCGAGGTGAGTAATTGAATCGCGGGGCGAGACAGAGAGCTTTGCAAATTCTGGAACAGTCACGCTTCAGGTTCCCGAGGCGAATGCCTTCTCGCGGGGCGAAAGCTCCAGATTTATTTCTTTTTATTAACCTGAAAACAGAAAATAGCATAAGTGATTTATTTGACTCTAAATCAACCAAATTAACCTAAAAATACTTTACAGACTCAAAATACTGCTTAAAGACAATCTAGTCTAATTTGGGTGAAAATGATATAAAATTAGCACAAAACCACGGTCATACTAGCTATAAAACTAAATGAGCCAGCGGCTGACCAAGCATGTTAGATCTAACTAGTCAAAGTAATTTAAATAATCTAATACAAGAATTAAAAGCTGAAGCTACAGATGTATGTGAAAGACATATGAATTACCACTGTGAATACTATGATTGTAGAAAATATGATAGAGAAATAAAATTAATAAAGATAATGATTGCTAAGATAGAATCATGGATAGAACAATGAGAATTATTTAAAAAAAATGCAAAATTACAAAAATACCACCGTATAAATACGGTTGTCCATACAAAGTTGTCAAAATAGGTTGTTAGAATAACTAGATGTAACAATTGGTCCACCGGTTGTTGGTTGTTACCAACTTTTTTTTAGTCAAAAAAAGAAACTTAGAATAACACAGCTCGGGAACCCGTATTGCCCTCGATTTTTTGACCAAAGTAACCTTCTTTTAGAAAAAATTTATCAAAATAACTCACTTTTGAAAGAATTTACCAAAATAACCTCCTTTTTGCCAACCTGAAAATTTTCATTATTTTTTTTTTGCTGACGTAATGGCGCCAGTCAAACTGGTGCCATTGACCTGCCATGTGGCAGCATCTTATTGGTTCGACAGTTGTTGTGGAAAAAAAAAAATTTTGGGCAAAAAAAATATAATTATATATTTATTAAACATTATTAATACAAAAGTATATTATTAAATTTATCATTAATTATTAGGTAAAATTAATTTTTTGGTCCCTCATTTGTTTTAAAATATTCAATTTGATCCCTCCATTGTTAATATATAATTATATTATTAAATATTATCATTAAGTTTGATCGTTAACTTTGACTCTCGCCAGAAAACACCGTCAGAATCTGGAAAATATAGGATCCAAATTGAATATTTTAAAACAAACGAGAGACCAAATTGAATATTTTAAAACAAATGAGGGACCAAATTGAATACTCCCTCCGGTCCACAATATAAGAAACAAATTGATCATTTTTTTGATACAAAATATAAGAAACATGCATGATTTTTCACACATATTAAATATTAATTTTCAATATTATCCTTATTAATTACTGTCATTAATTTTCATACATAAGATATTTTTTTTAATCAACAATCAATTTAAGATTTTGTTTTTGGTTTACAATCAATTTAAAATTTTAAACATTAATAGTAATAGTCTATCATATTTGATACTCCCCGACCGTATCTCCCATCCTTCACAACATTTAATGGTTATTAATTACTCTTAACTATTATTATTAATGTTTAATGGTTAAAATTTTAAATTGATTGTAAACCAAAAACAAAATCTTAAATTGATTGTTGTATATAAAAAAAAAAATCTTAAATTGATTACGTTCAGAAAATTGAAAATTGGTGGGTGAGTGCAACACGGGTCCATACTCCAGCTATAAATATAACCACCCTGTGCTCACAATTTTATTCCTTCGTTGTAGTTGTAATTGTAATAATTTGATCAGTGTTTGAATTTCTTATCATAAGAAAAAGAATAAAAGAATTTGTTGCTTGCTGTCAATGGAAGAAGATAACATGTCTCGTTGCTTTCATGGGTCATGCAGCAAGGTTGAAAAGGTTTGTTTTTTCCTTCGAAACACTTTTGATTAATTCTTGCGAAAACTGTTCTTTCTTTAAATGTTCTTAATTTCTCCTATTCAAGAACTATGATGATGTTGAAGTTTGGGGTCATGGGTCCATTGACAGGCATCTTGCTATACTGCTGTAGTAACCTTTCTTATAATAGTCTCTAATTGACTATTACTTCCATCAATGGTCACAAATATATATGCTCTCTGTTTCTACTAGTACGATGTAATCTGTCTTTACAAAATATGATGTATTGTTGGGTTTTCTTTTGTTGAATAATAATAAGGCCATGAATTATTACTTTTATGTTTAGATTTTCAGTTCCAACTCATTTGCTATAGAAGATATATGCTGATGATTAAATCCTTTTTGGTGTAATATAAAATTCTATTTTTTAGTTTGTTTTAGTTTATTTTCTGGCACTTCACCCATAATCCCAAATTTCAGTTAGTTCATTTTAAATATCTGTGTTCTATTTTCATCTTGTAGAATGACTCCTATTTTGAAGAGGATGCTTCTGCCAGTGATTATGGGGAAGACGATAATGAGGTTGAAATTGTCCCAAATGACATTGAGCTGAAATCAAATTTAAGGGGAAAAAGTAGCATAAATATGCATTCTGTTCGCGGCCCTATAGAGAACCTCACTCAGTTGAGGAAAGCAATTAGAGCAAGTGCACCGATGCATTCTGTACGCAGACCTGTGGAGAACCTCACTCAGTGGAGGAAGGCAATTAAAGCAAGTGCACCGATACATTCTGTACGCAAACCTGTGGAGAACCTCACTCAGTGGAGGAAGGCAATTAGAGCAAGTGCACCCATTGTCAATGATGATGCCATGACATAGAAAAGATATAGAAAAGATTTTATTCCTTGGACTTGACTAGCCAATTTTTAGTTGGTCAGGAGTTACAAAGTCAAGGCCAAATTTCATTCTTTTGTTATCTTCTGTTTAATTTGTCAATAGTTATTTCTTTTCAATGAAAGTGACATTCAGATTATTCAAAAATCATTTGTATTTCTTTATGAACTTTGTTTGGTAAAATGGCAAACTCATTTTACTAATATTTTTGGGCTATGCACCTTTGTTTCTGCTGACTCATTGGTTCCACCACAAAATTTTTATGACTTGTCATGATGCATAACTCCCACTTGGTATAAGACTTATTGCAGAAAATTTATGGCTTGCGGTGTATTCATATGAAATGTTGCCAAGCCTAAACATAACCTTGTATTTGTATGCTTGTTGGCTGTGAGTAAGGGTTACTTGAGTGGGGTTGTTTTTTTTGGTTGAGTATTCTGTGATGGGTAAGGGGATTTCGGGGTTACTTGAGTGGCTGACTCTTGTTTGTCTTTGCTTCTTTGTTTTACTCGTCAGTTAAGCCTAATGCTTTCTTTGCTGAGTTCTTTTTGTCATGTGGGTTGGTTTTTAAGGGAACTTGGTTGATGGAAGCTGGGTTGTCATTGTACACTGATGCTTGGACCCTCGGCAGGAGAGTGTTGATGTGAAATGTGAATTTGAAGAGGATAGATTGAGGGGTGTTGCGTTGATGCATTTCATCTTCATTGTGCATGCCATGTTGGTGCTAGTTTTGGCTGTTGGATTGTTTGGGGTGCGGATGAGAGCTTTTCCTGAATTGGAGATGGAGTGGGATATGTATGATTTTGATAAAATGATAGAGGGGAAGTGTGCAATGTAACTCATTAGTTAGGGAGCGCTTACTTACCAACCTTTCTTTAGTTTGTTTGTTGAACTAACTTTGTAGCAGTTTCATATCAAGATATTTTAGGCAATTAAATCTTTACAATCAACGAAAGTTATAGCATTTGGATTTCGGAATAAGCTTGATGACAGGCATCTTTTGCTACATCATACATCATAAATGTCGTTCTTGGGAGTGGATCTCGGCATCCAGCGGTTCGATGAAGTTCTTCTCTAACTGGTGTATCAGTCCTCTGCATTGCCTATAAGCCAGGAGGTGAAATTTCTGCTGCTGCTTAGTTTCTGTCTGAGTTAACAGCGGTGGCTGGACAGGGTTTTTTGGAAGCTGTGATCTGTTGGTTGGGCAGGGTTGGTTCTGATTTTTCTGTTTTTCTGTTGGTTTAGAGGGTTAGAGACATTGGTAGCTGTCTCTTGGTAGATGCTGTTTTGGTATAGGTTTTGTGTTTGTTTCTGTTTGCTCGATTCCTGCTACTTTCTTTTGTGGTGAGATTGCTGCAGGGTTGGGTTTGGATATCAAAAGTGGTGGGATTGCCCTTAGCTATGTTGCAACCTTTAGGCTTTCATGCTTTAGGTTGATGCAATATCTTCGGGTTTAAACAATTGTGTGGAAATTGATACTTTGTAAAAGAGTTTGGGTACCTCTTGTACTCATTTATATATATTTTTTTATTATAAAAAAAAAAGCCATTATGCTTTGCAAATCTTGGGAGGGAATTCCATACAGGAAGCTTAAAGGCAAGCATTTGATGTTTCCTGGTGCATAAACTGTCTTTCTAATGATGCAGAGTTTAGAAAGGCAGATTTAGCAAAACTGAAGATGCATAACTAAGTAAGAAATATCTTTTACATTGAAAATAGTAGGGGATTTGAAATTCAACATATGTTCAATAGCTGAAAAGTTCCTTCAGTTACCAATACGGAAGGGCTCTTTTGGTGAGTCCTTTAGTTCGTTCCAAGTTATGGTTCCTGTACTTCTAGCAATTATTTGTCTATTTTCCAAATAATATATATGTACTTTCCCAAAAGAATTGTGTTATTGCAATATCACATTACTATTTGTTCATCCTAAACTATGTGATGAAAACTAATTAGTCATGGTACAAGGACTTCTCAAGGAGTGATTGATTGTCTGTGTTGTTATAGGTACAGAGTTGCACATTTTGACTACTATTTCAATGCTTTGCTCTGCTTCCCCTACTATTTCATGATGGAAGGCTGGCATTCTTGCCTCAACTCTTTATATATTCATTTGGCTTCCAATTGGAATTCTTTTGGCTATTTATAAAAATCCTTCTGGATATTAGAATTCTTACTGACATTCTTACCGAATGTAGGTTCACAAATATCACTAACACACTTACCCCAAGTCCTTTGTTAGTCCATCTTCCCCAAATTCAACAAATTTCAGAGTTACCAATTTGTTAGTCACATTAGCCTATTCCCATATTCACCAAAACAACCGTTCCTATCTCCCTGCTTCACTTATTTCAAACCGATTTAGCTTCCATCACCACAAACTCCGCCACAGCCAATGTCTGCCATCCTGCCTCCGCCACGAACTCGACGGCGGCGACAATCTGCCGGACCTCCACGCATCACACCACGTCTCCTCCACAAACTCCGACGCAAACAAAGGATTCCAGACCTCCGCCACGAAACGTCAGCGCCGACAGAGCACCTCCATGGAGCTTATCATCCGCATCACACCACGTCTGCTCCACAAACTCCGACGCAAACAGAGGATTCCAGACCTCCTCCACGAAACGTCAGCGCCGACAGAGCACCTCCATGGAGCTTATCATCCGCCTCCGCCACAAAATCGTTGTCTTCACCGGACCGCCGCCATAGACCTAATCATCTCGAGAACACACGCGCGATGGGTAACGGCTAAATGATTTATGAATCGTTTAATACTCCTGTATGCTGTCTATCTAATTTATGAATCAACCGTTACATTTGTATTCAAAAAAAAAAAAATATTCTCCTTTAAACTATGATTTATTTGGTGTTTGAGTGGTCTGGAAAAGGTGTCTGAAACACTTGTGAGCTGAATTTCAGCTATTTCTCTATACCTATTATTGTGAAACCATCATGAAAAACAACTCATTCTACTCTCAAATGCATATTCCTCAACAGTCCATCCATTTCCATTATTACCTTTGTACATTGAAGAGCAAGAACGCACGATTGAAGACACACAATGCAAGAGATGCTTTGGTGCCTCGATCAGTTGATTATTCAAAAACTTAAAATTTTCAAACTACTTTTGCTATTATCTTATTTTACTGCTGGAAGTTGTGGCGGACCTTTTTGGTTAAATTCGATTGTAGAAAAGCATATTGTTTGTTAGGTTGTCACTATTTCACTAACTTCAGATTGATATTTTAGAAGACAAGTGCATGCCATTCACTTCCTCTCTCTGTCTGTGTTTATTTTAATAAAATAAACACATTCAACTTTCCTACCTTCTAATAGGCCTATTTGATTGTCTCAACAAGTATTAACCTTCGTATGCAACTGTAAGTGATATTAATCAAATTTTCATACCCTTTATTTGGCTTTTTCCCTTCCATATCCATTCAACCACACTTTTTCTTTGGTCCTTTTTCATAGATTATAGAAACCTATATTGTTTGTTAGGTTGCCACAATTCCACTAATTTCAAGGTGATATTTTGGAAGACAACTGCATGCCATTCTCTTTCTCTATCTGCCTCTGTATTTTATTTTATTTTTAAAAATACACACATTTAAGTGTCCTTTCTTCTAATTTTGATATCATTCTTCTTCATTCTGAATTAATTTACCTATCAAATTATTTATTTTAACACATGTTATTATTGTCCTTTTCATTTTGGTTTAACATGTTTTCATAAATTATCTACCATTTTTACCATTTGGACTCCAACAAAGAGAAACAAGTTTTCTGCTTCATTATTAATTGAACCTATCTACAAAAGGATACAATAGAGGGCATTACTGCTTTAATTATCTTCATTCCTTTCATATGTCGCCAATACTTCGCTGCCATGATTAACACACAAACTCTCTTCTAACACAATCATCCCAACTCTTTTTACCCCACCTATTACTTACATTTTCTTTACTATTAACACATTAGTTAGTATGGCAAGGCAAATTCTGCATATAATTAGTCCTGACTTAATGTCATCATATTCAAGAATCTTGCATCAATATATATATATATATATATATGTATGTATGTATGTATGTATGTATGTATGTATGTATGTATGCCTCATTCTAAGCATTTTTACCCACACACTTTTCAAGACCAGTGATTCCTTCCATTTGTATTTTAACCAATTGTAGAAGGCCAGGAAAACCATTCGCAAAGGGTTGCTAAATTTCGAAAAGCCAGGTTTAGAAGGAAGCAATTGCTTGATTTGAGGAGGAATACCACCACTACTGGTTCCAATGCAGGTAATTCTTAACCACCTCCCTTTTTACTGTATCTAGAAAATCATATCATATATTAGTCTATTGTAAAATGTTTAGGTAAGGATCTTCTGTTTGATTAGTTTGAGTTGGATCCAATTGGTTGAATTAATAATAGGAATACTTAAAAGTGATTTCATGTGCACATAGATAGGCATTTGGTTACACTTTTTGAATTGTTATAACCAAATATGATTTTTAAAGCATACGCCTTTTTGCAATCATGCTTAAATTTAAATTTAAAAATTTAGGCCTGTTACGACAAAAAATGGCCAAATCTGAGCCTTTAATCTTAGTCTACAATAATGACTTTTATATTATTCACAACATTTTTTATAAGATATCCCTTCAAATACAATGCCTTCATTATTTCTCCACATTTGAAGATTATCTGCACACTTGCTTCACAACACATGTAGTGATATATAAAATCTTCATTAAGAAACAAATCTATTTATATTTTATGATTTCTGAAACGCAGAAGGTGGGAATATTGATGCTAAATGCAGTTTTCTATATACTTGACACATGCTTCTGCAGCTCACTTCAAAATTTAAGCAATTGTTTACAGTTTGTTTTCCATCCACGAGGAATAATATAGTTTGTATTCTGTTGTGAGTATATGTTGGATTGATTTGTATGAATTTGATGTGCGCCTAGGTAGGAACATAATGTCCGTTTTCTTACTTTCATACCCAGGAAGCAAAAAGAGTTATTAATATTGACTGACAAATTATGTAAAAGCATGTATTAGTAGTTTATAAAATCCTCTTATAATGCACTTCTTCATTGCCTCTGCTAATTCCGTCATCTCTTCTTTTGATAGTCAAAATGGCTTATTGGAAATCTAAAAAACCCCCTCTTGATATTTTTGCCACGGATCCTCAATTTTGTAAAATTTATAACTAAAATACCATATTTCAAATAACATAACATCAACGATTTATAAATTACTATTAATTTTTTAAAAAGGCCAAAAACTTTAAAAAATATACCATTAGTGTCTTACAACTCTGATTGAACTATGTTTTATGAATGAACATTGTTATATACATTCTCAACTTGTACCATTGTTCGTAAGGACTCCTCCTTCACAACAGATATTCAAAACCATCATGCAGCCAAACTTTCCAAATTTCGGGAAGCAAGATCTTAAAGGATGCAACTTCTACAAACAAGGAGAAATGCTAATTCCATAAATAATCAAGGTACAAAAGATTGACAGCTAACAATCACCAACCATACTTTTATATGTTTAATATATTGTTTCATTTTCTTTCATTATTTTTGGCTTATTATTGCTTTCATTTTAGTCTCTACTTCACTGGGCCGACATTCTACAACATCTACATCAACTGGCTTGCATCAAACAATTCAACAAAGAAGTAAGTTCTTTATTTTTTAACATTGTTGTTTACAACTATAAATATTACTATATGTGGTTACATATTAAATTAAACTATTAAAGTACCTAAAACAATATTAAATACATTAAATCATATGTACTATTAGCTTTTGCGGATCATTACACTACCATTGTGTCTTATTATATTGATGAACATCTTTATGTTTTGATAGATTTAA
Source organism: Sophora flavescens (assembly GCA_030762895.1). Taxonomy (NCBI): domain Eukaryota; kingdom Viridiplantae; phylum Streptophyta; class Magnoliopsida; order Fabales; family Fabaceae; genus Sophora; species Sophora flavescens. Next base: position 157,380,609 of record CM061063.1, on the reverse strand, counting down.
TATCAGAACCTTGGGATTTTGGAAGGCCTACATGTGTATGTGAATCTTGTGGAGCACTTCACTGGTATGAAGAAAGAACGGAAAAAACGATTATGCTAAACTGACACATTTTATTGACACTTACGGAAACACCGTATATGTCAATGGCAATTTCGTGATTCAACTAGTGGCAAATTCGTGATTCTGAGTAACAAGGGAAAAGGGGTTTTCCCTCCAATCTTCCCTCCTTCTTGTCCTCTTCTCACTGCCTCGACGTCATTCTTTCTGCAGAGCTCTTTCTTCTCACTCATGGATGCCCTTTCTGCTTGACTCTGTCTTCTTCACTGCCTCGACGCTGTGTCTCCCTCCTTCGCTCTTTCATCTCATTTCCGTTGGCTCTTTGTTCTTCACTCGACGCTCTGTCTTCTTCTCTGCCTCGATGCCAGTCTTGTTCACCCGTTCTTCTCTGCCTCGGCGCTCTGTGTTCAACTCTTTGTTCTCACTGCCTCGACGCCCCGTTCCCGAATGACACCACCACCCACTAGCAAAGCCCAGTGACAGCCACAGCGGAAACGCCGCCACCCACCACTCATCGACGGCGTTTCCCACCACAAGAACAGGTGAGGAAAAACCCTCCTTTCTTCCTTCCCTGTTTCTGTTGACCTCTCTATTCTCCCTAGGGTTTATATGCTATTCACGTTGTTTCTTTCATGGCTTTATCGCTTGAGGTCTTTGTCAACATTGTTGTGGCAAGTATTGGGTGAACCTTAGAAACCTCTGTTTTTCTGCTGATGGAATGATGTTATGATTTGTACTGTTTGGTAGTGTGACAGTGTAAAATGCATTTTTTGGTTGAATGTACTTGGCTTGTTCATGAAAGAAGGACTGAGGATACTGTGTAATTGAAAGTATGCTTGGAAAGCAGTGAAAGGTGGTTGTTTTTGCTGGTGTGGATGATTTTCCAAGTTTGGTGGTTCATGTTTTACTGTACTAGTTTATAGTTCCAGCATCTGTGCTTTATAGTTATAATGATGAAGCTTAGTTTGTCAACATTAATCGATGACACTATGGCTATTTCTTCTGGTGCAGTACAATTCCTTTTGGAGTAGTTACAAACTCCATTCCAAGGAAATATGACAACTTTCCTAAGGCTGTCATTCCAAACACTCCCAGAAATTGAGTGTTTTAAAACACTCAATTTATATAGTATGATCATTTCCAGTCACTAGCAGATTATCACCATATATGCAAATGAGCAGCAAGCTTGCCTTTTTATTCACCTTCACATACACTCCATACTCCATTGAGTACTTAGTAAACTCATGTTGAAGTAGAAAGGTGACTATTCTTTTATTCCAATGTGCATGTGTCATTGGTTTGTTGATGCATTGTCTTCAAACTGGAAGATGTTAGATGCAATAGGTAGCTACCCAATACATGTGTAGTAAGTTATAAGTTATAATTATGCATTGTTAAGATTTTCTATATTAGGGAAGGTTAGCATGGTGCATACTCTAACATGCAGCTTAGTTGAGTGGGTTAAGGTGAATTTGAGTTTGTCATCATTAATTCATATGAGAAGCTAGTGAATCCATGATTGTTTTGTGACATTACTTATGAAAGATCTAATTTGTGCAGTTTCAGTGTGACATCCTCAATTCGATATACATGGAAACTTCAAATGATTATGTGGATTGTGGTGATGGTGATAGCGAAGCAAATGGAGTTGACATTGTTAATGATGATCAAGAAAAGTGGGAGCCTGCAACAGGGATGTGTTTTGATTCCATAGAGGATGTTAAATCATTTTATCGCGAGTATGCTTTAAGAAAGGGTTTTGGTTGGAAGACTAGAACATCAAGAAAAGGAGAGGATGGGCAGATTGGATACTTAATGCTAGTATGTTCACGAGCGGGGTCCCGAGTGTCGGAAATTCCTTGTACGTTGATGACACGTTCGACTAAACGGAAGAATTGTCCGGCAAAAATTACTATTAAGTTGGGAAAAGATGAACTGTGGTACATTAATAAATTTGAACCCAACCATTCTCACGAGATCAGCCCTACAAAGTCAAGGTTGTTCAAGGCTAACAAGAAAATCAATCTCCATGTAAAAAGAACAATCCAAATCAATGATGATGCAGGGGTGAGGATTAATAAGACTTTTCAGTCTCTCGTTACAGATGGAGGAGGGCATGAGCATATACCCTTTTGTGAAAAAGACGTGATAAATTATGTCAACAAAGAAAGGCGTGCGATTGGGAAAGAAGGTGATGCTAAGGCCTTACTAAGCTATTTTTCTCGAATGACGGAGCAAAACAAAGATTTCTTCTATGCCATAGATATGGATGATGATTTTCATGTTAGAAATGTGTTTTGGGCTGATGCAAGAAGTAGAGCTACTTATGCATATTTTGGAGATGTTTTGACATTTGATACAACATATTTGACCAATAAGTATTACATGCCTTTTCTTTGCATTTGTTGGTGTGAATCACCATGGTCAATCAACATTACTTGGATGTGGTCCGGTTTTCGCAGAAGACACGAGTCATTTGTCTGGCTTTTCCAAACATGGCTTCATTGTATGGAGGGAAAAGCCCCTGCGGGTATTGTCACTGACCAATGTTAGGCTATGCAAAATGCCATTGAGCTAGTCTTCCCTACAACTCGTCATAGGTGGTGTTTATGGCATATAATGAAAAAAATCCTGAAAAACTTAGCGGATATGGTGAATATAAGAAGATTAAGTCCGCAATGAAAACACGGTTTATGATACGATCCAACGGCTGATTTTGAAGATAGATGGACTTCCTTCATTGACAAATTTGACCTTGGAACGAGAATGAGTGGTTGGATGGGTTGTACAAGGAACGTCATAGATGGGCACCAACCTTCTTTGAAGAAATATTTTTGGCAGGTATGTGGTTGTGTGCAAACTTGGTCTGTCTTTTGTTTCAAATGCATTTTCCACCTTCTCATACTTTTTTGTTCTGACAAAGCCGTGTAATGTCCATGGTTATCATACTTGGTTAATGGTTTTTCACTTGTATGAACTTGGGCGGGTATGTCAACAACGCAGCGAAGCGGAGAGCATACATGCATTCTTTGATGGGTATATCAATTCAACAACAAGTCTGAATCAATTTGTAAAGCAGTATGATAATGCTCTCAAGAGTAGAGTCGAAAAGGAGTTTCAAGCTGATTTTCAATGCATGGATACGACAATTCCCTGCGGTTCAAACTCGTCAATTGAAAAGCAATTCCAATGTGAGTATACTCATGCCAAGTTTAAGGAGGTTCAGGTAGAGTTTAGATCAAAGATTAATTGTGCGTATTCTTTGAAGACCGTGGATGGTTGCGTTGCCACTTATCATGTGATGGAGGAGGTCTTGTTTGGTGATAGAACAAAAGAATGTGAGTATCTTTGTTGTGTTTAATCGTGAGAACCATGAAGTGTGTTGTGAATGTTCGTTGTTTGAGTTCGAGAGGCATTGCGTGTCGCCATGTGCTTTGTGTGTGTACTCAAGAGAGGATTAAAAATGTCTTAGGATAAGTATGTTTTAGCAAGATGGAAGAAAAATATTAAAAGGAAATATTCATATATTAAGAGCGACTCTTTGTGTGAATTGAAGCCACAAATGGAAAGATTTGACATTTGTGCAAGCATTTCTATGAGATTGCTGAAGTATGTGCAGAGTCTGAAGTTGCAAGTAAGGCACTACATGAAAGGCTACATGAGTTTAGTTCTAATTTACCCACCATGGATGCTACAATGCGGGAAGTTAAAAAAAGTCCTATTGCCGACTCAAATCCAAACAATGCTCCCCACATTCGCAGTCCATTGCGTGTCAAACGTAAGGGACGCCCTCGTACAAATAGAAAAATAGGGGTAGTTGAAAAAGTTGTCAAAAGGGCGAAGAAGCGGTCACAACATCACGAAGACAAAGAGACTACCAAGGTATTATTTTTTTCTCCAAAAATTCTGTATTAACCATACACACCACGTGATTGATGAGTAATGTGAACCTTAACCAAAATCCAATTTAAATGTAAGTTTCAACAACAACATTTCTAAAGCGTGCGGGAGGCAAACAATGGAATGATGGGTAATCACAGTGGAAACAACATCCATGTAGAATCATCTCTTGACATTGTCACCAGTGGAGAATTGTTGGATACAAGCACTGTGGTTTGTGTCCAATATCATATTGTGTTTAACTTGTAGACGTTGTTTTATTATGTGTTGTCGGTTAAATTTTAGCAATTTGATGGATTTGTACCCCGTGATGTATACTTTCTACAAAATTCATGTGCCTTTTGTGGGCAATGAGATGAAAATTTATGTTGATTGGTTTATTGTTTTTCTATACAGTCAATGTCCACTTTTGAAGACAGTTGTTGTGTTCTTCAAAATCCAACAGTTTCAAGCCCTGTATTTAAGGGTTTAGAAGACGTTACTTTGAATACACAGGCATGTAATTTGTGGGTCATTTATATAGTTAAAGACTCCATTATTATAGTTTCTTATATGGTGTTGTCCAGGTTGGAGCCAGTATATCGTTCGTCGACCTTTTGACAACGTCTGATGTTGACTTCATGGGGTGTCCGCGGTTCACTACAAATTTGGATGATTAGACACATTTTGGATTTTAGTTGTCTTCACTAATGATATGTGTTTTTTGGTATATGGTTGTCAGTTGATGGTATGGTTTTTCATAAGTCCTGGACTATGGTACTAAACTTTGTGTACAATTTTTAGTGTTTAATGCTTTACCATTTGTTGTGCAGGTTGGTTGGGCGCCATAACTTTTGTCGGTTTTTTGAATGACATGGTTGCAGCACAACGATCCATTATCTTGTCATCTATGTATATGAACATTTACTATGTGTATGTAGTTAAATACAACTTGGTTGGGTGCAACACATTGCGTGTTAGATTTTTGTATCATGAATGACAAAACCACCACTTGTTGTACATACTTAGACAATCCTATGTAAATGATCCTGTATAAATGTCAATGGAAATGATCATATATATCTGATGAATGCCCTCAATTACCTTGTGAACAACTTATTCCTAGATAATTAAGTGTTGAATGCCTTTTAATTATATGGTGAATGTCTCTAATTATCTGGTGAATTGCTTCAAATATTTGATGAATGCCTTTAATATTACACGGATACTGGGTTTGGTGAACGCCTTTTAATTATCTGGTGAACATAGTTCAGTTATGTGGTGAATGCCCATAGTAAAACCCAATTTTTGGATGCCTTATATTATCTGGTGAACGTAGTTCAATTATCTGGTGAATGCCTTCGAATATGTGGTGAATGCCCATAGTAAAACCCAAGTTTCGGATGGCTTATATTATCTGGTGAACGTAGTTCAATTATCTGGTGAATGCCTTAGAATATCTGGTGAATGGCCAAAGTAAAACCCAAGTTTCGGATGCCTTATATTATCTGGTGAACATAGTTCGAATATCTGGTGAATGTCTTCGAATATGTGGTGAATGCCCATAGTAAAACCCAAGTTTTGGTTGGCTTAGATTATCTGGTGAACATAGTTCGAATATCTGGTGAATGCCTTCGAATATGTGGTGAATACCCATAGTAAAACCCAAGTTTCGGATGGCTTATATTATCTGGTGAACGTAGTTCCATTATCTGGTGAATGCCTTAGAATATCTGGTGAATGGCCATAGTAAAACCCAAGTTTCGGATGCCTTATATTATCTGGTGAACATAGTTCGAATATCTGGTGAATGCCTTCGAATATGTGGTAAATGCCCATAGTAAAACCCAAGTTTTGGTTGGCTTAGATTATCTGGTGAACATAGTTCGAATATCTGGTGAATGCCTTCGAATATGTGGTGAATGCCCATAGTAAAACCCAAGTTTCGGATGGCTTATATTACCTGGTGAACGTAGTTCCATTATCTGGTGAATGCCTTAGAATATCTGGTGAATGGCCATAGTAAAACCCAAGTTTCGGATGCCTTATATTATCTGGTGAACATAGTTCGAATATGTGGTGAATGCCCATAGTAAAACCCAAGTTTTGGTTGGCTTAGATTATCTGGTGAACATAGTTCGAATATCTGGTGAATGCCTTCGAATATGTGGTGAATGCCCATAGTAAAACCCAAGTTTCGGATGGCTTATATTATCTGGTGAACGTAGTTCCATTATCTGGTGAATGCCTTAGAATATATGGTGAATGACCATAGTAAAACCCAAGTTTCGGATGCCTTATATTATCTGGTGAACATAGTTCGAATATCTGGTGAATGCCTTCGAATATGTGGTGAATGCCCATAGTAAAACCCAAGTTTTGGTTGGCTTAGATTATCTGGTGAACATAGTTCGAATATCTGGTGAATGCCTTAGAATATCTGGTGAATGACCATAGTAAAACCCAAGTTTCGGATGACTTATATTATCTGGTGAATGTAGTTCCATTATCTGGTGAATGCCTTAGAATATCTGGTGAATGGCCATAGTAAAACCCAAGTTTCGGATGCCTTATATTATCCGGTGAACATAGTTCGAATATCTGGTGAATGCCTTCGAATATGTGGTGAATGCCCATAGTAAAACCCAAGTTTCGGATGGCTTATATTATCTGGTGAACGTAGTTCCATTATCTGGTGAATGCCTTAGAATATCTGGTGAATGGCCATAGTAAAACCCAAGTTTCGGATGCCTTATATTATCTGGTGAACATAGTTCGAATATCTGGTGAATGCCTTCGAATATCTGGTGAATGCCCATAGTAAAACCCAAGTTTTGGTTGGCTTAGATTATTTGGTGAACATAGTTCGAATATCTGGTGAATGCCTTCGAATATTTGGTGAATGCCCATAGTAAAACCCAAGTTTCGGATGACTTATATTATCTGGTGAACGTAGTTCCATTATCTGGTGAATGCCTTAGAATATCTGGTGAATGGCCATAGTAAAACCCAAGTTTCGGATGCCTTATATTATCTGGTGAACATAGTTCAAATATCTGGTGAATGCCTTCGAATATGTGGTGAATGCCCATAGTAAAACCCAAGTTTCGGATGGCTTATATTATCTGGTGAACGTAGTTCCATTATCTGGTGAATGCCTTAGAATATCTGGTGAATGACCATAGTAAAACCCAAGTTTCGGATGCCTTATATTATTTGGTGAACATAATTCGAATATCTGGTGAATGCCTTCGAATATGTGGTGAATGCCCATAGTAAAACCCAAGTTTTGGATGGCTTAGATTATATGGTGAACATAGTTCGAATATCTGGTGAATGCCTTCGAATATCTGGTGATTGCCCATAGTAAAACCCAAGTTTTGGATGGCTTAGCTTATCTGGTGAACATAGTTCGAATATGTGGTGAATGCCTTCGAATATTTGGTGAATGCATTCGAATATCTGGTGAATGCCTATACTAAAACAGGGTTGTGGATGCCTTAGATTATCTGGTGAATGTCTTCGAATATGTGGTGAATCACCATACTAAAACCCAATTTTTGGATGCCTTAGATTATTTGGTGAACGTAGTTCACTTATCTGGTGAATGCCTTCAAATATCTGGTGAATGCCAATACTAAAACCAAGCTTGTGGATGCCTTAGATTTTCTGGTGAACGTAGTTCGCTTATCTGGTGGAAGCTTCAATTATTTGGTGAATGCTTTAAATTATTTGGTAACTAACATATATTACCACCAACTCTTGGAGCAAATCAGTTACGTCATCACTGAACTTCACTCATCAATTTCGTTATCTATTTAATGACTTGTCAAAACACTTAAATTAGTTTCACACAACCATGTAAAGCATATCAAACCTGTTAGCAATGTCGTAAGATATTTTGCACAATAGTTAATATCTATTTTAATGTTGATCATAGAATCCAGGCTTACCAATCCGAGAAATTACATACTACTCCTACATTACAAAATAACAATGTACATATCAACTTTTCATGTTAGAATATACAAATAAAAAGCTATTCTTTTGTTGTCTTTCTCATGTATGCCTTGGTATATGGGGGATCAAGTCTAGAAGATTGCTTCCGCATCCTATGTTTGCCCTTCACCCTTGTTGCTATGTTTGACCCACCCTCCGGATCACCCTCCGTATTATGTTCACCTACAACAGTCACAATGGTAGATGGTAAGTAGTCTTTCTTTTTAACATAATGGAACTTTTTCATTGTGAACATGAAAATCATTACTTACAAGCGGGCACTGCAACTGCTGCTTCATTTGGTGCACCCATCGCTACAGCCGGAGGATCTATAATAGCATCATCAGCCTCCATCCGCTGAGAAATTGGCATTTCTACACCTGCATATACAAAGATCCTCAATGTGCTTTCAACGAGTAAACCACAAACACAACCATGTAAAACAGGCAACTAGCTTGTTTAGTAACCACCACCTATTTGAACACCTGAAGACCCTACACCACCCATGTCAGCATAAATATCCGCTAGGGGAGTTTGGTGAAGATGGGTTGAATCTTGTCCACCTAAAGTGGAACATCCCACAAACTCATTGACTTGGCCTATGTTTGATCGGTGACGAGTGGGACCATCTTTCAAAATTGCAACATCCGCCTCTAGAGCCAAGATCCTCTGTTGTTGCTCCCTAATTTTCTGTTCATGCTCCTGAAGCGTCGCCAATACTTTTTGATATTCATCAACATGTACATATTGGTGTTGTTGGCCCCCCCGTAATGCATCCCGGACAATGGGTAGTTGAAGCTCAGCATCTGTTGCTATTAAAGCAACCGTTACCTGCAAACATCAGAATCACATCAACTGAACATTGGGTATATCAATTTTCAAGATATTATCGAAAATATGGTATGGTTGGTACCCTTGTATTCATGAATGCTTCCTTCATTTTCTTCTTCCTCAATGTAACAATTGGCCAGTTCAAAAACCGTGGGAAAGGATGCTCGGGAGGAGTGCTAGGTGTTTAGCCAATCGAGATATGGTTCATCACCCAGATCTACCAAAAAAGATTGACATCATTAGTAGCCGTAAAATTTTGTTAACATATCATTATATGGCTATCTAACATATACAACAATACATACCTGTAGGATGGGTGCATGTTGGTGACGCCGGCAAGTGTACCGGGTCGTCGCAAGTAATAAAAATAACACGGAAGTATTTATCGAGGTCGAACTCAGGGATTGGGCTACCAATTCGACTAATCGGCGGGAAATCCGATACGTTTGGTCAAGTTACAGAAGGTGGTTGAGAGAGAAGATAGGATCAAATTCAAATTAACGAATCTATTAAACTAATTAACTAAAAATCTGAAATTTAAAATATCCAAGGTCACAAATCCACCTACCCAATCATGTAAACCCAAGTGACGATGAATTCCTCCCTAAGTTCAATTACAATGTCAACCGGGACCCCTAAATTCTCCTAAATCCACGGTCGTGCTCATTAGGACGTATTCGAAGATTGGATTAATTACTTGCAGGTCTCATAATCCTAATCTCGAATTTTGTTAATTCTTGTTCCCTAAATGGTTGCACTAATCTCCTAATTCCACGGTCGTGCTCATTATTCGATTGGTGATTCCAATTCAAGTTCTAAAACGTGAATCGCCGTTTGGCCTTAACACGTTTAACTAGTTAATCATGCAATACATATGATCAACACAATCAATTCAGAATTGGAAAACATTAATTAAAAGAAGGAAAGGAAAACATACATCACATCGAATCTACATTGTCATGGGCGGCTTCATTGTTCCCTCGGACGACGGGATTAGTTCCTCATGCTCATAGACAAACACTTGGACATAATCACCATCGTAAAATAAAAAGAAAAGAGAAAAGGAGACGCAGCTCCAAAGAGAAACAAGGATTCGTAACTAAACTGCCCTAACAAGTGGAAAAACCTCCTCCTCCAAACTCCCTTCATTACGATCTGAAACTGACCTTTAAATAAGGATTCTAAATCTTGTTCGCTCGCGGGCGAGCACCCTTGTGAGGCGAATTTTAGTATTGGCGCGCTTCAAATCTTGGATCTCGCGGGCGCGTCTATTCGCGAGGCGGAGTGCGATTTTGGCTCCATCCTAAGTTTGAATGATCGCGTGGCACGGTGTGATTGGCGAGGCGAGTCTCCAAACCCTAATCTGTCCACAGTAGTGATATTCATCACGGCTAGGCCGTGATGGTCTCTGTCTTCCAGGGTCTTCAGGATCTCGCGAGGCGAGACACCTATCGCGGGGCGAGACTTCAAATCTAGGCTGTGACCTTCATCACGGCTAGGCCGTGATTGTCTCTGACTTCCCGGTCTTCATGTTTCGCGGGGCGAGAATATTTTAGCGGGGCGAGCCAGAAGTGATGACTTTTGCTGCTTTGTTGACCTTCATGCTCGCGGGGCGAACATACACTCGCGAGGCGAGTGTCTCCAGACTTGCAATGTCCACTGCTTTTTTGACTTTCCTTGACTCCCGGAGCTTCACTTATTTAACCTGAAACAACAAAAGCAACCACAAGCGTAATTCTATTCAAAATAACCTAAAAACTACACAAAATACGCAAAACGAGTCAAAGTCCAACTTAGGAACAAAACAAGGCAAATTTGGGCGAAAACGAGAGTGAACTCGACTAATTGGCACATAAACACTAGTTCATCTAGTCATAAAACTAGATAAGCCAGAGGCTTATCAAAACACCCCAAACTTAAACCTTGCTTGTCCCCAAGCAAGCTTAAAACTCAAAAAGGACTCAAGATTTGGCAAGCCTAAAGGAATCAATCGATTTCGCACAAATTTCATGCAATCAAAACAGTTTTTCTCCAATGATCTCCCCCCCTTACATCAATGTAATCCCCACATTCATCTACTTTAAACAGTTGAGAATTTATCATTCATGCCATCATTACTCTAAGTTGAGGCTCAAAGATACACACAAAGGAAGATCACCTATTTCAAACAATTGCTTTCCTCACAAGGGCATGTAGTATTTCACTCATTCGCTCAAGTTTGTCTAGGCTATCAACTTTTCACTCACTTTCACATTCTAAGAGCACTTCCCATGAATTTGATTTTCATCTCAAACTTAGTTCCCACGAAAACATGCATGCAACATCAATAGGTCTTTCAAAGGTTGTAATGGGGCCTGGCTACGGGTAGGATAATGAAGGATATTTAGGCTTAAGTCCCTAGGAACTAAGAGAACATGAACCTTTTTACACGTATTCCACTCAAATTCCTTTTTTCATTTTTCTTTTTGTCTCGGGTGACTACAGCCTTTTTCCTTGCTAATCTTTTGATTTGCCCCTTTTCTTTTGGCAATTTATTTATTTATTTATTTATTTATTTTTTTCTCACCCCCAATATGACACATCACCTTGTAGCCACCCCAAACTTAGTTCCTCACAACCATTCTCTTGCTACGCTTCCATGCTCTCCTAATCCTAAGATTGGGTTAACATGGTTTTTCAGATTTTGGCTCGTAATGTAGGGTCATCAAGAAACAATAGGTCAATTGGGCTCAATTTGGCTAACTAGGGAACATGCATTAGGGATGGTCCTTTTTAGGCCAAGAGGTTATTCAAAGAAAATTGCCTAAATCATTTGATGCAACACATAAACATGCAAACCATATAGAGATTCAAGCAAATTCGGGAAAGTGCAACTTAACAGTGAATCACACATTCAAAAACAGAGTTGGAGGCTCAAATCCTCACCTGGACATTTTGCAAATTGTTTGACCAAGATACGATTCCTAGTGTGTGCACACCCCTCACCCCAAACTAATCATAAATCAAGTAATCACAACAAAGTTCTCAAAGTTCAGTTTTCAATTTTTAAGTGGGGATAAACTTTTCTAATTTCAGAACTTAGGGGAAATCATCAATGGTCAAATAATTTATGCAATCAATCCATGCTCAATTTAATTAAAATCCAACAAGCTTGCCGACACGACATTCATACAACAACTCTTGATCTTCTCAAATTATTCAAGAGTGACAAACAAAAACAAAACAAAAAGCAAAAACAAAAGTTAGGAGAAGAGAGGGATACCTAGCTTGGGTTGCCTCCCAAGAAGCGCTTGTTTAACGTCCCGAGCCTGACTTATTAAGAAGCATCCACCTGGATCCCATAGTCTGTGGTACAAAGGCCAAGAGATGCTCATCATATCAAATCCTCCACCCGGATCCCATGGTTTGTGAAGTGGCCCTCGCAGGAGCAATACCACTCTATTCATTATTCCACCCGGCCTTTGTGTGAAAACTCCATTGACCTCTATAATTATGAACTCACTTCCTCTCGGGTCAAATGGTGTCTTCACGAGGAAGTGTGCCAGACAAGTGGGAGGGTCTATCTTACCGGTGTCCACACATGCATGCAAGCCAACATATTTATTTAACGCATCAAAATCAGGTTGCTTGGCAAGCATGGTGAAATCCTCTGCCACTTTATCTTCATCTTGATCTCTACCCCCTTGCTCCGGTGCCTTGTCCTTTGCCAACTCCTCTTCCTTAGGTTGCTCTTCCTCAACATGTGGCTGTTCCTGGGCCTTGTCGCTTGCCAATTCCTTTTCCTCCGGTTGTTCTTCCTCAACATGTGGTAGTTCTTCCTCAACTCCCTGAGAACTAGTTACATCCCAGTCATATCCCAACACCCCACTGCTTCTAGTTGTTGTGGCTTCGCATTGGTTCTTAGGGTTGTTCTCGGTATCACCTGGGAGAGTGTCTGGGAGAGGCTCATTTAGTTGCTTTGCAAGCTGGGCAATCTGCATCTCTAGATTCTGAAGTGCCAACCCTGTATGAGTTGCCAACTTGTCAACTTTCGTATTCACCTTCTCTGTGTTGATTATCATCTTTTCCATTGCCGCATTCATCTTCTCCGAGCCAACTCCCAAGGTTGTGGTTGCCAATTCTGTTGAGGTTGTGGTTGCCGAGGCTAGACCATCGTCGGCATTACTCCAAGCGAAATCCGGATGGTCTCTACTCATATCACCCCAATACCGATTCCGACTGACGATAGTTGTTCGGGGCACGCTTGTCATTATGCCATGGTTCCACATATACTTGAGGGAAGTAGAACGGACAACTCCAAGTGTCATGGTTCCCATTACAATATTCGCAACCCGGAAGCATTCCTTCGTGTACCTCGCATACAAAACAAGGCAAGACCAAGTGGAATCAAAGAAGTAGAGAGAGATAGTAGAAAATAAAAAGAAAATAATAAAAATAAAAATAAAAATAAGAACAAAAATAACTTAACCAAATAATCAAACTTCCCTAAAATTAGGAAAACTGGTTGTGCCAATCCCCGGCAACGGCGCCAAAAACTTGTTGGTGACGCCGGCAAGTGTACCGGGTCATCGCAAGTAATAAAAATAACACGGTAAGTATTTACCGAGGTCGAACTCAGGGATTGGGCTACCAATTCGACTAATCGGCGGGAAATCCGATACGTTTGGTCAAGTTACAGAAGGTGGTTGAGAGAGAAGATAGGATCAAATTCAAATTAACGGATCTATTAAACTAATTAACTAAAAATCTGAAATTTAAAATATCCAAGGTCACAAATTCACCTACCCAATCATGTAAACCCAAGTGACGATGAATTCCTCCCTAAGTTCAATTACAATGTCAACCGGGACCCCTAAATTCTCCTAAATCCACGGTCGTGCTCATTAGGACGTATTCGAAGATTGGATTAATTACTTGCAGGTCTCATAATCCTAATCTCGAATTTTGTTAATTCTTGTTCCCTAAATGGTTGCACTAATCTCCTAATTCCACGGTCGTGCTCATTATTCGATTGGTGATTCCAATTCAAGTTCTAAAACGTGAATCGCCGTTTGGCCTTAACACGTTTAACTAGTTAATCATGCAATACATATGATCAACACAATCAATTCAGAATTGGAAAACATTAATTAAAAGAAGGAAAGGAAAACATACATCACATCGAATCTACATTGTCATGGGCGGCTTCATTGTTCCCTCGGACGACGGGATTAGTTCCTCATGCTCATAGACAAACACTTGGACATAATCACCATCGTAAAATAAAAAGAAAAGAGAAAAGGAGACGCAGCTCCAAAGAGAAACAAGGATTCGTAACTAAACTGCCCTAACAAGTGGAAAAACCTCCTCCTCCAAACTCCCTTCATTCTGATCTGAAACAGCCTTTAAATAAGGATTCTAAATCTTGTTCGCTCGCGGGGCGAGCACCCCTTCGCGAGGCGAATTTTAGTATTGGCGCGCTTCAAATCTTGGATCTCGCGGGGCGAGCGTCTATTCGCGAGGCGAATTGCAGTTCTGGCTCCATCCTGAGTTTGAATGATCGCGTGGCGAATTGTGATTGGCGAGGCGAGTCTCCAAACCCTAATCTGTCACAGCCGTGATATTCATCACGGCTAGGCCGTGATGGTCTCTGTCTTCCAGGGTCTTCAGGATCTCGCGAGGCGAGACACCTATCGCGGGGCGAGACTTCAATTCTAGGCTGTGACCTTCATCACGGCTAGGCCGTGATTGTCTCTGACTTCCCGGTCTTCATGTTTCGCGGGGCGAGAATATTTTAGCGGGGCGAGCCAGAAGTGATGACTTTTGCTGCTTTGTTGACCTTCATGCTCGCGGGGCGAACATACACTCGCGAGGCGAGTGTCTCCAGACTTGCAATTTCCACTGCTTTTTTGACTTTCCTTGACTCCCGGAGCTTCACTTATTTAACCTGAAACAACAAAAGCAACCACAAGCGTAATTCTATTCAAAATAACCTAAAAACTACACAAAATACGCAAAACGAGTCAAAGTCCAACTTAGGAACAAAACAAGGCAAATTTGGGCGAAAACGAGAGTGAACTCGACTAATTGGCACATAAACACTAGTTCATCTAGTCATAAAACTAGATAAGCCAGAGGCTTATCAGTGCACAGCCACATATATGTATTTCATGGTCATTTGACCCTTCGCCACTGACCATGTGAGCTCTGCTCAAACTCGCAACCAAGAATTCATGAACTGCAGCTGCCCAGTTGAAGCTATGCCTGGCATTCAAGTCATCCAGCAGGCAGGCATAATCTGTGAAGACATGCTTGCCTGTCCTCGCAAAGTAAAACACTCCGAAAGCAAGGAGTATTTATGTCCTACAAAAATCCCCCACATTACGCGGAATGGCGGGCATCTTGTCCAGTATAGCCTCTATGGTTATATCAGCCCTCTCAAAAATAGACAGTGTATAGCACTGCTCATTAGCTGCACCTACCACTGGTTCACCTGTGGCTGGAAGTCCCAGAGCCAGGCATACATCAGCAGGGGTAAAAGGGATCGGCGTACCCCTAACATTGAATGCTCGAGCACCGTCATCCCACCTGCTCACAAGCTCGCACAATAAGACACTTGAAATATTAGGTTCATTGGTCATTTTACTAACCCATTTAAATGGGGTCGTATCCAACAAAGCACGATGCTCCTCTGAAAGTGCCTTGTTGATATCAATCAATATTCCTGGCATACAAGCATGCCTCGCACGAACCTGCCAAGTATCATTACTTGAAATGTCAGTTGATTGTAAATACGTTGCACACAAGTAAGTACAAACACAAATGAGGTTTCCTTACATTAATATCTGCTGCTCCAGCCATTTTTCTTTGCTTTTGGTTTACCTGTTTATAGACGATCCAACACATCATAAGTTAGAATCACATTAAAATATTTTGTACTCACTGCCATTGTTTTTCTAAGTTTTCTATATGGTACATATAGAAAACTTATCATAAGGAATGGTTGAGACAATGTCATGACAAACTAGGATTATATCGGGCCTAAAAAAATTCAACACTTTGATGCAAACAAAATGCTTCAAAGATAAGTTACAAGAAGCCAGAACCAACATTGCATCCTCAGTCCTTCTTTCATGAACAAGCCAAGTACATTCAACCAAAAAATGCATTTTACACTGTCACACTACCAAATAGTACAAATCATAACATCATTCCATCAGCAGAAAAACAGAGGTTTCTAAGGTTCACCCAATACTTGCCACAACAATGTTGACAAAGACCTCAAGCGATAAAGCCATGAAAGAAACAACGTGAATAGCAAATAATCCCTACGGAGAATAGATAGACAAACTTACCTAGCTATAGCTTCAGCAGAGCCCAAGGGATGAGATGCGGGATTGTGAGAGTGAGCGAGCTAGGGTTTGTTTGATTTGGTGGTGGGTGGAGATATGAGAGATCAACAGAAACAGGGAAGGAAGAAAGGAGGGTTTTTCCTCAACTGTTCTTGCGGTGGGATTCGCCGTCGATGAGTGGTGGGTGTCGGCATTTCCGTCGTGGCTGTCACTGGGCTTTGCTAGTGGGTGGTGGTGGTATTCGGGAACATAGCTTCGCGGCCGTGAGAAGAACGAGTTGAAGACAGAGCGCCGAGGCAGAGAAGAACGGGTGAACAAGACTATGTTCTCAAACTAGTGAGAAGACACAGTGAATAAGAAAGAGGGACGAGGCAGAGAAGAAGACAGAGCGTCGAGTGAAGAAGCGAAGGAGGGAAGAGTGCAAGGAAAACCTATTTTCCCTTGTGCCTCAGAATCACGCATTTGCCACTGGTTTAATTACGAAATTGACACTAACATATACGGTGTTTTCGTAAGTGTCAACATTTCCGTGTCAGTTTAGCATAATCGTGGAAAAAAGTAGAAAACCTTAACATCCAAAATTCTCCATGTGTTGCATGGAGGGACGCATACAACTCCCACTATTAAAAAAGCCTCCAAGTTTGCTTAATCATTTACTTGATTATTGTGGCAATAGCACTGCAAAGGCTTTTCGCCATAATATTCGAATGAATAGTTCAGCTTTTGCTTTTTCATCTATGGGGGGAAAAGTTGACCATGAAATAAACAAGAATAGTGGACCTTACTGTTTTCGCATAAACGGTCAAAATTGCCATTTGCTAGGATCTTTGGGTCCCTTGGATGGTAATAAACCCAAATTTGCACAACTTTATGTGCATGACACAGAGAACTAGGTTACAAATAGATTTAATATCCTCCAAACTGATGTTGATAGAAATTCTCTTCAGGAGCAACTTGTGACAGATATTTTGCATATGTTGGACGAACACAATGAGTTAGTGAAATCTTTTAGGATGGCTAGAGACAGATATCGTGAACATGGAATGTATGATTTCAAACTAAGATTGATTGCTAATAGGAACACTGTTGGAAGGCAATACAACCTACCTACTTGCTCAGAAGTTGCTGCCCTTTTAGTTGACCATTGCTCTCGTAAAGAAAGTCATCATGATATCATTGTTGAAGACAAAACTGCCAGGCTCCAAAGAATAACAGATATACACCCAAGTTTTATGGCACTACAGTATCCTTTGTTATTTCCATATGGGGAGGATGGCTTTAGGATTGGGACAAGTCACCGTAATTCCGAGACAGGGAAAACATACAAACAACAGACAGTGACTGCAAGACAATATTATGCTTTCCGCATACAACAACGAACTGACGAATCACAAACTTTGTTGCGAGGTGGTCGATTATTTCAGCAATACTTGGTCGATGCATATGCCTGCATAGAAGAAGGAAGACTCAATTGGATTAAAAATAATCAAACACAATTATGTGCAGACTTATATAATGGATTAAGAGATGCTATCAATCTGGGAGATGTAATGACTCACAATGTAGGAAGAATGACTATACTTCCTTCCACTTACACCGGTGGTCCTCGATATCGGGTACAAAACTACCAGGTAAACAATGATTGTCCATTTACTAATGTTACAAATTGTGCATCAATTGGCATAATTTTTAGAAGGATACAAATTTAAAATAAACACTTCTATTTATATACCCCCAACAAGAATAAATATTCTTGGAGATTAAATTAGTTGCATTACCAAGAAGAACCGTAAATGGCGTTTTGTACGACACTTTTCAAGCGGCATGCTATGCACTAGGTTTATTAGAGGATGACAATGAATGGGATGATTGCTTAAAAGAAGCCGCAACTTGGGGTAATGGAACACAACTTCGACTACTATTTTCTACAATGTTGTCGCATTGTGATGTCGTTCATCCAGGTCGTCTATGGGAGTCAAATTGGAAGATACTCTCTGAAGACATTATATACAAACAACGAAAACTACTAAACTTCCCTGAACTTCATTTGTCAGATGAACAAATTCGAAACTATGCACTTTTAGATATTGAAAAGATTCTTCAAAAGTCTGGAAAGTCATTGGAAGAATACAAGGGAATGAGTATTCCAGATGACAATTTAATGAGCCAAATGAACAATCGTCTTATTACTGAAGAGTTAAACTTTGATAGGTTCAAAATGCATGAAGAGTACTCAAAACTATTGTGTGGCCTCAATTTTGATCAGAAGTCAATACACGATTCAATTATTCGATCTATTAACTTTGGATTGGGTAAGCTATTCTTTGTGTATGGCTCTGGAGGAACAGGGAAAACATATCTTTGGAGAACCATGCTAGGGAAGGTAAGATCTGAAGGGAAGATAGACATTGCCGTAGCTACTTCAGGTATTGCAGCTTTATTGCTACCAGGAGGACGAACTGCTCATTCCAGATTCCGCATACCATTGAATCCAACTGAAGAATCAACATGTTCTATAAAAAAAAGGAACACAACTTGCACAATTGATCATGTAAACGTCATTGATAATTTGGGATGAAGCGCCAATGCCCCATAAATATTGCTTTGAAGCAGTTGATAAAACCATTCGTGATATAATGAATAACATTTCAGAAGAATGTTCAACTAAACCATTTGGTGGGATAACTGCTGTACCAGGTGGTGATTTTAGGCAAATTTTACTCAAGTCTTCATACCTTTGGGAATTTTGTGAGGCGCAATCATTGAATGAAAATATGCGACTCAAATCAAATAACTTTTGAGTCGGCAACAACATCTGAACTGAAGCAATTTGCTGATTGGATACTTGACATTGGAGATGGCAAACAGTGTTCGGATGAGGGAGAATCATGGGTACCTATAGAATCAGATTTGATGATTGAAGAAAGGAGCGATGGTGTCCAAACAATTGTGACAAGTATCTATCCTGATTTGGAAAAAAAATGTTGGAAATCCAAGTTAGCTTGTATCACCAGCAATCTTAACTCCCACAAATGAAACAGTCGAAGTAGTAAACGACCACATAATGGAAAGGTTACCGGGAGAAGAAAAAACCTATTTATCATCTAATTCAATTTGTAAGGCGGATTGCAAACTAGATGATCAAGATCTTCATTATCCAACTGAATTCTTAAATACACTAAAGTTCGCAGGTTTTCCAACACATATTTTAAGGCTTAAAAAGGGGTCACAGTAATGCTTCTCAGAAATCTTAACCAAGGCACTGGCTTGTGTAATGGAACAAGGCTAAAAATCACACAACTTGGAAGATGGTTTGTGGTAGGCGAAGTGTTGACTGGATCTAATGTCGGAGATAAAGAATTTAATGACCCACAAACACAGGACTTCTTAAAATAATGTCATATTTACCAAGGTCAGCTTCTTTTACAAAGGTCTTATCTATCTTCATCAACATCCTACACTATGGATCATCTACAAAAATCTAATGACCGGTAATTATCTTCATAATAATGTTTGTACTGTACGTTCTTAAAAGCATATTACTGCACTCAATAAAACAACTATAGTATGTGAACCTTAACGTCTAAATTTGGCACTATTTGTTTCTTTTTCCGTCACTCATTCCATGCATTTTTTTTTGGGGTAATATCCATGCATGTTTTTATATATAGTTAATGTATGAATATATTTTGCAGACATTTTTTTCCAACTGCCTACAATGCGACCAAAACATACACGTGTCGGACAAAATGTATGGGCTAATGATTAATGAAGGCTTTACCTATGGCTGGAATCATATTATTGGTACTGTTTAGAGTTAAATACAAGCATTTCTTCATGTTGAAACACTTTTATTTTGATTTCCTATTATTACATTTAGAATGGTAGAATTCATCTTTCATTTTTCCTTAAACTAAATTTACTGCAACTGACACAATAAGCCTAATTGGATTGGTGTCACCAGGAGGGCTCTGTATAAAATAAATGTACATCTTTAGAATTAAAAATTGTTTGCATAGTCTACAATATATTGTCATTAAGACTTTATGTTAACTAAGAAAACTGGGTTAAGACTAATTCCACAATTTATTTAAAATAAAGGGCTACACACATTATATTAAAAAAAATGAGGTCTAACCTAATTTTAGGAGAATTTCCTGAAACACATGCTGGAAATATCATAAAAATGCACCTTACAAATTAGTCATGTTTTAAATTCAATTCCCACATTTGCGATGACGACCTGCCTCAAACTCTTCTATTTGAGATGTGGTTCTTGAAGAATGCCATCATCGTTCATATTGCCCCCTTGCTACACTTAATGGAGCATATGGAATATTTGAACCGTAAGTTCTAATTATGACCTTATGTTCAGCTTCTTTTTCCATTCTTATTTCATTGATGATTTTTGTATCAAATTAATGTATCAAGACATTTTGCAGATATCTTTATCAATTGTCTCCAATGAATCCCAACCATATATGTGCTGGACCAAATGTCTGGAGTGATGTTGATAGCAGGAGTCAATTAGTATTCAATATTATTTACCTGCAATGCTTGGTTAGTCTTTGTATATATTCAGAAATTTCCAGTTCCTCTGGTTAGTTTAATAGGCTTTCTCACTAAGAGCAGATACTATTTAAATTCTGTAATAACCAAATATGCAAATTAAAAACATATTTGAAGGCAATCAAGTTCTCAAGGTTGAGCATGTAAATTGAGATTTCTAGACAATTTCCACAAATTTGCACAAATAGCCTATATCATGAGGTTTGTAGATTTAATTTGAAAAATGCTTATAATTTGGTATTTTGGTTCAGTTGCTTTTAAATTGTTAACCACATTAAAGTTGTTGTGGAAAATACAAAAAGGTTGGACCAAAGAATGCTGCACTATTCATAAGAGCATGTAGACATAGTTCCAGGATACATTCAGTGAAAAACCTCTGGTTTTTCTAGGAACAAATACACATTTTGGCAATAATGCTTTCCTGGTAGGTGGTTACGTGGTGCTACCATAAGGTATTTTGCATTAAATCCATCGATTTAGGTGGCGTTTGGAAGATCTTATTTAAGCTCCTTTTGACTTATCTGATGATATAAGCTCTTATGCAGTGTGTTTGGCAGAGCTTATAAAAATAACTTATGTCATTCCATAAGGAGTTTTTGCCTTATTTTCATAAGTCACTGGGAGAAGCTTATGGAATTATCATAGGAGCTTATGCAGTAAACACCCTCTCCGTGTTTTTCACTATTCGAATCCTCTCATGCCCCTTTCTTTCTTTTTCTTTCTTTAAACGCTTATGGCATAAGCTCTCATGCGATAAGGTCTTATGTGATAAGCTTTTAATTAAGTTGTTTGCCCAAACACAACCTTAATATATATTTCATAACAAATATTTAATTAATATTCCATACCAGGTCGTTTCATGTTCTTTTGGCTGCAAAGCATTTTCTGCACAAGGAACAAAACATTGAATATAATCATGTGTCATTTATGTGGTTCTATGAACGTTCAGAAACCTATGAAAAACACTATTAATGCTATGTCAATGTATTGAAAGGCATGTAGAAATGGTCTACGGGCATAGAAACTGACATTTTAATGATTTAAAACGTTAGGTAGGTAGAAAGGGAGTAGTGGATCCTTAAATTACCAATAAATCTTAAATAAAAAAAATTACAATCAATGCCAATGAAATACATTTAATCTATTCAATATCAATAGAAAGGATTAGTCGTTGGCACACTATGATAGCTAAAACTGACATCTAAATGCAATTAACGTACCTATCAACCAATCCTATATATTACCAACACAAAAAATATATATATATAATTGATTCAAAACTAAAGACACTCACTCTATCTCTTATATATTACGCAAGAACAGATATGGCATGCAGTGCTGCTAAATTGACACAGAAAGTGTGACAACATACGGTACACCGTATGAACAGTGCGGCACTGTAGCACAGTTTTTTTTTTTTAAATTTAAATTTTTTTTTGTAAATAAATATTTTGATTAAGTATGGGCATTCACCACATATTTGAAGGCATTCACCAGATAATTGAACTACGTTCACCAGATAATCTAAGGCATCCACAAGCTAATTTAGTATAGGCATTCACCACATATTCGAAGGCATTCACCAGATAAGTGAACTACGTTCACCAGATAATCTAAGGCATCCAAAACTTGGTTTTAGTATAGGCATTCACCAGATATTCGAAGGCATTCACCAGATAATTGAACTACGTTCACCAGATACTCTAAGGCATCAAAAACTTGGTTTTAGTATGGGCATTCACCATATATTTGAAGGCATTCACCAGATAATTGAACTACGTTCACCAGATAATCTAAGGCATCCAAAACTTGGTTTTAGTATGGGCATTCACCAAATATTTGAAGGCATTCACAAGATATTTGTACCCCGTTCACCAGATATTGACACATACTTAATCAAAAAATTTATTTACAAAAAAAATTTAAATTTAAAAAAAAAAGTGCTACAGTGCCAAGATACAGAGTGCGGCTACGATCTGCTGGTGTGCGGCACTGTTCACACGGCCACTGTCTGACGTATGTTGTCCCAAATTCTGTGTCAAAAAATAATTTCCGTATGGCATACAGCTTTATTCAAGACCTCGATGTAGGACGGGATGATTGGGTTCTCAAAGTCAAGGTTTTGAAAACCGGACTGGATCGACCGGTCCGATCGAGAACCGAGACCTTGGCCGGTCCGGTCAGCTGGCAAAACCGGTCGTATGGTGAATCGGTGCAAAAACCGGAAAACCGGTTTCAAACTGATAAAACCGGTCATAACCGGTAGTGAACCGGCCTGAACCGGTTTCCTAAAAAAAAAATTAGTATAAAAGGATTTGGATCATCCTAGCCAAAACCCAATTCTTTTGTTTTCTAACATATGTGGGCTGGTTGTAGATTTTGGGTTGGTTTTCCCTATGAAGATGATTTTAACATATATCTTTATATTTATTTAGTTTAATTTCAAAATAAAAAAAATTGTGCTTAATAATTTTAGTTGTTATGTTGTTTTTTGTTTAATATTGTTACAAATATTATATTAAAAATTAAAATAATATTATTTAATTATAACCGGTTCAACCACGGTTCAATCTCAGTTGGACCATTGAACCTCGAACCGCTGTCTTCACCGATTCGATGGCCGGTCCGGTTTTGTAAATCTTGCTCAAAGTACGAGTGGTTCGATTGTGGAGTGTGTTCACCATGCAAGATGACAAGGATCCAAAATTCTTAGAGATGATACTATTGGATGAAAAGGTAATCTTTATTCAAATGCATTTAAGTTAACATGATTACCAAAGCATTCAGTTTACATGACTACATGAAAAGGTACTCATTTTTGCATCATAAATTACAACAGCAAACACCACTTCATGCGCCAGTGCGGAAAAACATGATAACATGATTACACATTTCAGCAAACTCTTACAAGAAGGGAACATGTATACCATCACAAAAATAAAAACCTCAGAAGCAAACGATACATATAGGCCAGTCCAAGGTACAGTGAAGGGATGGTTTTGGCTACAAACAAAATGCGACGTCATCAATGACTCATCCATCAAAATTCCAAATCACTACTTTGAATTTAGCTCATACCAAAATCTCTTAGAAAGGATGTGGCAAAAAAAAATACTTACTGGTAAGCCTGCCATTATGAAAGAATTACTTATAAATAATATACAAGCAAATACACAACCACACAAAAACTAACAACTTTCATGTTTAATTTCAGATATCATCGGCAAACTTCATGCGCTGGGAGAAGAAGAGGAAGTACATGTTAATGGCAAGCTGACAAAAATTCGTCGCCCATGATCACAAAAGAGTAAGATAACTGTTGCACTTTTTCCATTAAATTTATGTTATCTTAAAAAACGCATTATCACACACCAAACCAATTATCATTAAAAGAACCTAAAGGCAACCAACGCTTTACTACAATGCTAATGTCAATGATCAGGAACCGGATCTTCTCCGGTTACTGAAGAGGTCCATTTGAAGAGATAAAGATATATTTAATAAAATAATATTATTTTTTAAATAATATTATTTTATTAAATGTATCTTTCTCTCTCATACTTGATCCATCCAGTAACTGGAGAGGAACCCATTCCAATGATCAGGGGCGAAAAATTGAAGGTAACATTGTGGAGAAACATCACCAACGAATTTGAGCAAGCATTGAAGAACCACACAAAAGATCAAAGACTATTGCAATCACATCCACCATCATTAAAACATTCAGAGGTAAAATACTTCAAAGGAGCAAAAAAATGCACAGACACACATTTACAATTTCATCCCAAAGGAATTAAAACTATTTTTGGTTATATACAGGTGAGTGCTCAATAAACTCAACTTCAAGTACAAGGATTTACATCAACCTACAACATCCAAAAATCTTGGCCTTCAAAAAAGGGTAAAGTCGCCAACACACTAACATTAATATTTACCACTTAAACTATTTGTATTTATTAGCATTAACTTGTATCAATACCTTGCCAAACATACCTTCTGCAATGAAAATAGTTTTTTTACAGCATGCTAATTTATTTAATTGCAATTTTTGCAGCTACCTTCATTGAATTAAAATTGACACTAAGGTGACTCTATTTTGACTGCATGGTTAAACTGAAAAATTAAAATATAAAGAAGTAGAATATGTTTAGAGAAATGTCTCTGTCATTCTGTTAGTAATTATCTTTAAAAAAAAACCACAAATAAAATGAAGCTAAAATGTCTAATTCCTTATGCTGTCATCATAAATAACGTCATCATCCAATTAAAAGAGATGCATTCCTCTCTGTGTCATCAATACACATACTTAACCCTGATTTAACATTAGTTGCAAATTCCCCCAAACTCTTCCAATTGTTATTTTTTACCCCACACATTATTGATTAACTTTGACCTGGGTCAAATGGTTATAGATATTGGGTCACCCAGATGTCAAGTACACTAGGAATCTTCACTGAAATGGAATCAGCTGACCTGATCTACGATCACAATCAGTAAATTGCTTCATGTTTTGGTATTTCTTGCAAAAGTTGAAGCAGTAAACCTTGACATTTAACATAAAAAAATGCAGGAGAAGGTATTTACTATACAAGGAACCATCAATAAGATTGATGAAACGTTCGGATGGAGCTATATCGGATGTGAAATTTGCAACAGAAACCAAAATGCAATTCTAACAATTAGACCTATTTTATAATCAGGAACCCATTTCACCACAACAAATACCGTCGGAAGAAGAAACACCATTAGCAGCCAAAAAGGCAACACGCTTCAACACAAAGCTCAACAAGTCAACCTAGCAGGTACTCAACATCCCTATTTTAAAACAACAGATCATTGTTAATATTAACTGCAATTCTAACAATTATACCTATTTTATGATAAGGAACACGTTTCACGATAACAAATATCATCGGATGAAGAAACACCGTTGGCAGCCAAAAAGGTAAAACGCATCAACACAAAGTTCAACAAGTCAACCAAGCAGAAAGTGGAAACAAAAGATGGAGCACCGAACCTTAAGCGCAAGTTAAAGAAAAATACAACCAAGGACAAACAAGACACAACATCCTCGGATGAAGACTCAATCACCATACAAAGTTTAAGGGGAAAAGCATCAAAGAAAACAAAAGCTCGAGCTACTTGATAGAATGTTTAGGCATAGAAGTTCAAAATAAAATCCAATATCAATAAGTGTAACACATTGGAGCCATGCTGTTGCTTATCAATTTAATGAATATGAATTAATGTCGTCAATAATCTTTTCAGAATTTAAAAAATAATCAAAAGTTACACCGCAAAGAGGTTTACACCGCGCAACGCGCAGGGTACAAACCTAGTATCATTTTATTTAAAAGAAATTTGGTGTACCACAAATGTTGATTGTTGAATAATAAAACCAAGTTTCCAAGTTATCACCTAAGTCCTAAGACACGTCGACACTTTATTAAGGCAATTAAGAACAGAATGATTTTTTTTAAAAGAAGAAAAATGGTTTTTTCTTTTTGAGGAAAATAGCCTAATGCATTTCAATTATTGATCAAAGCAGCAATACAAGATGGTACATGATAGAAAATACGAGGACTAGCTATGAAGGGAGTCGTCCTTGCTAACGAATGAACTACTCTATTTGCTTGTCTCCTGACAAAACTTATACCAAAGTTTGGAAAAGAACTAAGAAAGTCATAACATGATCTAATAGTTACTCCATATAATTATGATATATCATTTTTAGGATATTTAACATGATTGACGACTACTTGACAATCTAACTAAAAAATAACATGATGAAAATTCAATTCTTGGATCCATTGAATAGCTTTAAGAAGACCCATGGTCTCTCTCTCAAGAACTGGAAGACAAAAGAGCACCCAATCAGTCCAAGCTTGAATAAAGCACCTTGCTCATCTCTAATACACATGCCAAAAACTAGTTTTTCCTGCATCTTCAAAGAAGCTGGCATCAACATTGCATTTGTAAAAACCTGGTGGAGGAGCTCCCCATGTTGTTGCACCCGAATTATTATCATAGCCCTGCACTTTGCCAAGAGAGTTTGCATGTTGCCAGTCCATAAAAAACGAAGATGACCTATAAGTAATAGCATCCACCGAAGGAATCTTCCCATCCCATAAATACTCGTTCCTAGCGTACCACAAACACCACAAGGACATTGCAAAAGGCACTTTTTTCTCAGCATCCAGGGACCGCAAGGAAGCAAAGCATAAATCTCGAAAATTTTCAGCAACATGCATGATTGGAAAAATGAGGCTCCATAATTGTTGCTTATGCTAGATATTTCTTTAATTCTTTAGGTTATGCGGAAGCGTTAAATCTATAGGCATATATCCTAGAGCAAAACACCATAAAAGCCTAGGATCTACATCATGCCATATTACTAATGATTCATAGACTTGAAAACATAACTGAATCAATGTCGTGTTCTTGATCTTAAGCGTTCTTCAATTGTAATAGATTTGATCGCCAACTATTGCGAAATCTCTACGGTAATCAATCACGAACAAATATAGCTTGATAGTCTTAGGATCCGAAACACGAGAGAGAATGGAGAAAGAGATAGACGGGTAATGAACACCGGTTAGCTTGTGGTTCTTCCTCAACCTGGATTCATTATGTCTTAGTCGCTCTTCAGGGGAGAAGAGGCGGTGTGCGTTGTGTCCGGTCCGGTGTATTGAGGACCATAGCTTATATGTAGGGTGATGACCAATTAGAGTTTCCATTATTCCGAAATTGGTCATCGGTGACATCCACTCATATCTAACACCCCGATTTTTTCTGCTTTCTAAGACCGGTATAAATATAAATAAACGTTTATATTTTTATCTGAAACCTAGAAAATGATTTTAGGAAAACCAAAGTCATGTTCATATCATACTTATTTTTATAAGTATACGGTGAAATTTTTGGTTGAAAATTCAGACGGAACCCGGTCTGCGTTTTCGCTGACAGTAAGATTTTACTGATTGGAAAACCTAATTTTGACCCAAGAAACGAAATGAATATATTTTATATCTCATTTCCAACAATAAAGGTTATTTTGAAAATTTTCAAAATAAATAAGTTATTATACTCGATTCGGACGTAAAACCCTAAATCGCGTAATCGACGGAGTCGAGAACGGACGTGTAGAGGCAAAACCCGACGTCGGATGCTGAGACCTCTTGCCACCTAGGATGGTGAGTCACATGGATGAGTCACCCATGTCATGATTAATTTGTACAAAATATCTAGATATTTCTTTAAACTAGTGTAAAGACCGTTTTGCCCTTGAACGATTTTACCCTTGAACTTTCATCGAAATGACAAGTTTGCCCCACTATTTGTGGACACAAATCAGCCACATCTACAACCAATCCTCACCACATGTTTGTCATGATGGCTTTAGGTGTGAAATGTCCAAAATGTCCTTGAATTTTAATGGAACTACAAGTTAGTCCCAATGTATTTTTACCATTTTGTACCCAAGGCAATTTTTGATGGACAAAACTGCCCCTCACTCCCTTAATTTCGTGCAGCCTCCCCACATCCACACTTAGTCATTTTCTAACTTCATCTTCATCATCTCACATTTTCTCTCAAAAAAAAGCTAAGAACACCATATTTGAGTCTGTGAAGAAAGTGCTTGATTCCTTGCCCATTTTTCAATTCCAAGAGGTATGCCATACTCTACTCACTCAATCATGATCATGTTCTTCAATTATTTTCATGATTCAATGCCTTGTTCATTATTTTCAATTCCTAGATCTAGAAACTTTGAAATTGTCTATAAAATCATAGAAAAATCCTCAAAATATGAAATCAATTTCTATGAGTTAGTTATCATCTCTACTATCATAATCCAAGAGTTTGTTGCAAACAAAATTTTTCTCCCTATTTTTCTAGTGTTGGCCGAAACTATACTCTAGGAAGCTAGGATGAACTTTGTTTCAATTTTTGGAAAGTAACACTTGATTTGATCTCTCTAGTACTTTTATTACTTGTTAAATCCAAGAGCTTGATGAATTATAAAATCCTTAGCCTATTTTCTATGTGAAGGCCGAATCCATGTTCTTGAAGAATTGGATGATTTTGCTTTGGTATTCAACTTATGGTCATTGTTCTTAACTCTATACTACTCTAAGGTCATGGATCTAAGAGTATGTGAAATTTTGAGATCCCTAGCTAATTTTTATAATCATGGCCAAAATTCATTTTTGAAGGGTTGAAATATTTGATTTCAATCTTTGTATGTTAATATTTGTTTTAGGGTTTAAGTGATCAAGGATCACTAATCCAAAGAGCTTAAGATTTTTAGAAATTTTGAGCCATAATTTGTGTCATGGCCGAAAGTCTTAAATTTTATGGTTAAAATGGTTTTGATTCAATTTTTTTAAGCAAGCTTTGTTTATGTCGTAATCTTGCGTAAGGATCCTTAATCCAAAAGCTTGCAAAATTTTATCATGTCTAGCCAACTTAAAAACCTCATGGCCGAACCTAGCATATAGGAGCATAGGTGTATTTAGTGCTTGATTGATAATTATTTGTTGTGATTTATTGAAGGATAAATGTTAGTGGATTATCCTGAGTTGTGCGGAGGAAACCGGATTCGAATCGGAAAGCCGTTCGTGAAACCAAAGCTTGAATCTTCAAGAGGTAAGGGGAGTTTACCCGAGGGATTTTTCCCAGTAACTATTTGTGATTAGTGTGTGGTCTGTATGATTTATCTGTGGTTGTGGTGTTTGGTTGTGATTGTGGTATTTGATTAGAGTTGTGTTATTTGTTTGTGTTTGGTTATCTGGATTTAATTATTTATTTTTAGTTATATATTATGATATTGTGATGCATGATCTGCCTGGGAATATTGTTATGATGTTGTTGATTGTTGTTTGAGAAGCCTGACAGTGGTCAATGCCCAATTAATTAATCAGATAAAAGCTTTAAGAAGACTTTACGAGGAATATTCAATAGTTAATTGAAAAATATTGGAAGATATTATGATTTGAATAATTATTTGATAAAATAAGGAATTATTTGAAAATATTATTATTTTAATGATTTATTAGTGTAAAAGCAATTTATGAGTCACAGTGAGGGCATAACCGTGAAATTATTTTGGTACTGCTAATTTTTACGTAAGAAATTCCGTATTATTATAAAATTATATTTTATGGAATTAATCTGCGAAAATAACTTAATTATGATATTAGAAAATTGTTTAAGTGGAAAAAGCTTTGGCTTAAATGACTTTAAAAACGTTTAACGACGGCAATTTGGAAAAGTATCGACGGCAAGTGTTTCTAAAACTGCAGTACGTATTTTAAACTAAGTTTGAGCCTCAAGTGACTATCTTTTTGAAACATGAAGTTTTCAGAAAAGATTTTAGTAACTGATGATTTTATGAAAGAATTTCCCATTTGAAATGATTTTCCAAAATCAAGTTTTATGCAAATAGTGTAGGCGGTGATTTTTAACTTAGTAACCGAGACGTCGGAGTACTAGTTATCTTGCGGTGTTTTGGACTTTGTGTCCTGATTTCGGTGTGTTTTGGACTGCGTGTCCTATGGACTGTGTCCTGAATTCGGAGTAAATAATGTTATCCAAAGTGAATATTGTTTTCTATTACCACGAACCTAGGCCTGATGCATCGGTCTAGGGTTTCGTGATTGAGCACTCGGACTTGAGGTCCCGTGTTATTAATGAAAGTTTTAACATGTTTAAAACTATGGCTGGTCATAAGCTTTTGAGCTTCGACAAGGGAAGATTGAACACCAAGAAAATTGACTAGAACAAAATGTTTTACATGCATGTTAGGCAGAGGTGCCTATTTGTAAATCATAATATCTTGGTGATATTCATGAATTGACGTATCATTGTGCTCTGGTTGGACAATGAAAATCCATATTCGGTAATCACTGCTCCTTAAATGGGACAGTGTGCTATGGTAACCATATTTGGTGATCACCGTGTCTTGTGTTGGACAGTGTGCTATGGTTTTGGCTTCGTGCCTTTTGCCTGCGTGGCTATTGAGTTTGATCAACTCACCTCAAGGTTGGGATATCTCATGAGATTAGGTATGAATTTAGATTACGAATATGAAGTGTTCATTCATAGTTTTCAAATGATGATGTTTGGGGTATGAAACCCAGTGATAAACTATTTGCCTTATTATGAATGCTTATGTTTTTATGAAAAAGTATATATGTATATTTTCTTTTATGTCTCGCATGTAGTTATTGTGTTAAATCTATATATTGGCGTCTCACCCTTACAAATATATCAGAGCCGCGGGAGGGGTATGATCTCTACAAGAAAAAGAAGGCTGTCTAGTTCGGGGCATGCTGTTGCTGCTTCTATCGGTTGTAGCATCTGTTAGTTAGGACCAGCTTAGAAGTCTTGGTTGGGTTGTAAGTTTGAAAAGGTCGGTAACTGTGGGGTTGTAATTAGTCTTTGGTTTAATTTTATCTTTTTGAAAATTGAAACTTTTTGAGAAAAATTGTATGCCGTAGTGACCTCGTTAAGAATATGATTTTACTGTTTTAGTGTATGTATCATGGTGTTCCAGAGTTTTCCGTACAAGAAAATTTTTACACTCGAGTTTTCTGGCTTAAAATAAATAAGTTTTTCGAAAGTAACCAGCAAATTACTTTTTAATTTATTTCTGTACGTGTTAAGAAGTAATGCCCAAGTAGGGTGTTACATCTATCATCTGCAGCACACCTAATATTATTAAAAATAAAAAAAAGAATACAAGAAAAGCATGGGGGGACATAAACCTTACCTATGGAAATTATTTAAATATATAATTAGGGAGACCAAGTCTGTTACGATAAAAGTCATCCCTAACAAAAATAAGAACTAAATCCCACCAAATAAAACCTTGAGCAGTAGTACCAAAGTTGGCTAACTTATCTGCACAGTTATCCCCTTCCCTAAAATCTGAGAATAAATGAAATTCATTTTCTTCACAATCTTCATGCAATTCTTCCATCTGTTTCTAAGCCTTGAAGGAATGATGGACTCTGATTTAAAATCTAAAACCACTAAATTGTGAAATGGCACAAAACAACAAAATCATTGAATGAAAGTGGCTCTTAGAGCAGACGCCTTTCACAACACACTGATCAGCAACTATATAACATGCCCGAGTTAGTTACTAAAACCAGATAAATAACTGAATAATAAAGTGAAGGATAGAGAGAGAATATACTCAGAGATTTATCGTGGTTCACCCACAAACCTTGGGCTACATCCAGACCTTGGCTTAACCAAGTTTTAACACTATACCTGATGAAGGTGAAAGAAGAGTATTATTTGCATACCTAGCCTCTCCAGGCTCAACCACAAGTATTGTTTGCACACCTAGCATCTTCAGGCTCAACAAGTATTCTTGAAACAAGCCTCTTCAGGCTCAGAGAGTTTAGAGAGTTTTGAAGCACTGCTTCAAAGTTACAAATTAATTCAACCAATCTTTAAACACTACAGAGAGTGAATATGAACTTGGAACTTGATGAGTCGCAGACGAGATCTTCTTCAAATGATTTTTCAGAGTGTGAAGAAGATGTATGAGTGATGAGAGCTTTCAGCTATTGATCTGATAAGATGGGTATCGTTCTTTGAGTAATATAGCTTTTTGTAACACCCCCTTGGGCATTACTTCGTAAACACGTCCAAAAATAAATTAAAAGTAATTTGCTGGTTGCTTTTGGAAAATAATATTTTCTTAAGTTGTTATCATCTCTCAAAATGGGGATAAATAAAAAAAAATTTCTTTTTCTTTTCGACAACCACAACAACAACGTAAGTATAACAGTATATATATATATATATATATATATATATATATATAACATCATACAACTATACTGCATCATACTGTTTTCACACCTAGACCTTTATAAGTATAGGTCCTATAGATAAACAACAACATACCATAAACAAAACCTAAGCTGGTCACACCTATACGACAGACATAATAGTAGCAGAGAAACATCGACATGCTCCGAACTAAGGGAACTTCCTCCTGTAGTTGTCAAATCCCCTGATTGGTTCATCCGGACTCCCCAACTAGGACACAACAAAGAAAATCCAAATACAACAATGCAAGATTGAGAAACCAATATATGGATTTAACACAATAACTACATGCGGACACAAAATAAAACATATAGACATATAAATTTCCATAAATAAACAAGTAGTCTATCACGGGTTTCATACCGATCACTTGTCTTTTGTAAAACAAATGCATGAACACTTCAACTTTCAACGCCTAACTTTTCACTTAATCTCCGGAGATCCCAACATCGTGTAAATGAGCTGATCAAGCTCCTTATTTATTAAGGCACCATACATAACAACGTAGCACATAATACCATATATATTAAGGTATCATACATAAAAACGTGGGCATGTCTGCCAATGAAAGCATATAAAATATTTTGTTATCTTCATTTTTCTTTGTGTTCATTCTTCTTTTGTTGAAGCTCAAGAAGGCTTACGACTATTCGTAATTTTCAACGTATTAGATTTTTCAACATTAACACAACACACGAAGTCCGAGTGCTCAGCTACAACACCTTAGACCTTGCAATCAGTCTTAGGTTTGTGGTGATAGAAAACGACATTCAACTTTAACAACGTTCATTACAACGTGAATAGACAACGTGGATAGGACACAAAGTCCATAACAACGTAACACGGATCAAAGATCTTTGTGCTTATATTAAATAACACTAGTATCGCGACGTCTCTGATACTAGGTTCGCGTTTCAACGTTGACACTGTTTTCGTCCTGTGAAAAACAAATCCAAAACAAAGTCTCCGCAACTTATCCAAGTTGTCGGAAATAACATCGTTTAGTAAAACTCATTTACAGAAAATCCTTTGTAAAATCATCAATTAGTTGAAATATTTTTCATGAAAACCTTATGTTTCAAAAAAAGGAAGAGTCACTTGTGACTACAAAACTACTGATGTTTTAAGAAAAATAATTTCTATAACCACTTTTCAGAACTAATTGACTTCGAACGTTTTAAAAGCCATTTAAGTCAATTCTTAAACTTTTCCACTAAAATATTTGTAAAATCATAATTAAGTTATTTTCAAAGATTAATTTCATAAAATAACTTTTTATAATATTACTGAATTTCTTACGTAAAAATTAGCAGTACAAAAATAATTTCATGGTTACGTCCTCACTGTGACTCATAGTTCATTCTTACACTGATAAATCATTAAAATAAAAATATTTTCCCGCATGTCGTATTTTTCCCAAATACT
This sequence comes from Sophora flavescens, assembly GCA_030762895.1. Lineage (NCBI taxonomy): Eukaryota > Viridiplantae > Streptophyta > Magnoliopsida > Fabales > Fabaceae > Sophora > Sophora flavescens. The sequence continues at coordinate 157,346,668 of CM061063.1, read as the reverse complement.
ATTTTCCATCAATATTATATTCCAATATTTCACCGTTAAATATTGAATATAATTTATAAAGCTTCTTAAAGCTTTTATCTGGTTAATTGATTGGGCACTAATCACTGTCAGGCTTCTCAAACGACAATCAATAACAACATCATAGCAATATTCCCAAGTAGATCATGCATTACAACATTATAATATATAACTGCAAATAAACAATTAAGTGCAGATAAACCATCACAAATAAAAATAACACAATTAAAACAAACACCACTGATAAATAATACAGACATCGACTAGATAGCACGTAGCCATCGGAAAAATCCCCCAGGCGACTCTTACCTCTTGAAGTTACAGATTTTCCTCAGTAAATTTCTTCTCGGAATCCTGATTACTCCATGAAACTCCCAACGACAAACAATACTTGTCCTTCACAACAAATTAAATCCAAATCAATAAATGGAACAACAAAATCCATCTAATTCCTATGTTGAAGTTTCGCCATGAGTGATTAATTTGGCTAAAGATTTCAAAATACAAAAGCCTTGGATTAGTGATCCTTAAGCATTAGAATGACTAGATCAATGATCATAACTTAAAAATTAAAACAAAATCCTCTAACTCGATCATGAGCTAGTTTCGGCCTTTACTAGAAAAATAGGTTAGGGAATTTATTTTGTTTCAATCTCTTGGATTCAATACACCTAGGTAATAGAAAGATAAAATCAAGTATCACTTTCTAAAAATTGAAACAAAATTTCCTCCACCCTAAAAATTAGGGTTTCGGTCATAACAATAAGAATAGAAAGAAAATTTTATTTTGATTCATGCTCTTGAATGATGAACATAGAGATCATGATGAGTTCATATAAATTGGAATCACATTAAAAGGATTTTTCTATGATTTTCTAGAAATTTCTGAAGAGTGGATCTATAAATTGGAAAATGATGTTCATGGCATGAAAATCATGAAATGAATGAAAAATAAGACATGATTGATCATGTAGAAGAGAGGTTACCTCTTGATAAAGGGTAATGATCAAAACAAGCTAAGTTGAAAATTTGGCGCTTTGAGGGTGTGGTGGTGTTATGAGCATATCTCACTATTTACTCATCTAAAAATTACAAACTTTGGCTTGTTAGAAAGGTAAGAAGGAGAGGCACAACTTTTATGCATAAGGTTTTGTTTGATTCAGACCATAATAGGGGCGTAAAGGGCATTCTTTTCACTGTTCTTGTGTGATGCTGAGGATTTTGAGATGTTTTGGTAATTTGGGCATATCTCCCAATATACTTACTCGTTTTTATAATATTTAGCTCGTTGGAAATAAGAGATTAAGAGAAACAACTTTAATGCAGAAATTTTTTCTAGTTTTAGAACAGAAAAGGGTCATAATTTTGGTACAGTTTCGGATGAGTATGAGCATCAATGAAGTCTTTATGTGTTCTTAGAGAAAATAATGAACTGATGAAGAAGAAGGCATAAAATGAGTTGAAATTGGTCTAAATGTGGGTTACCGTGGGTTAGGGGGTTATTTTGGTCCAAAATGTTGATGAGACAACTTGTAATAACCATGGAAACTCAAGGGTAAAATGGTCATTTCCATAAATAATATCTAGATATTAAGAAAAATATCATTACTAATGTGTGGTGGAGAATTTGTAGATGGGTGGCTTATTTGTGGCCACAATAAGAGGAAGAAACCAATTTGAATTTGTCTTGCCTTAACCATGGTTAATATTTAACTTGGTTAATTAGGTTAGGGGCATTTTGGTCTTTTCACCCTTAAACTCATCATTACGTTCATTAATTGATAGGTGAGTCAACCCCCATGACTCATTGTCTTCATCCATCTAGTGTCGGATTTTGTCTCTGCACGTCCGTTCTCGACTCCGTCGATTACCCGATTTAGGTTTTTACGCCCGAATCATGTATAATAATCTATTTATTTTGAAAATTTTCAAAATAACCTATATCGTTGGAAATGAGATATGAAATCTATTCATTTCGTTCTCGGGTCAAAATTAGGTTTTCTGATCGGTAAAATCTTACTGTCAGTGAAAACGCAGACCGGGTTCCGTCTAAATTTTCAACCAAAACTTTAACCGTATACTTATAAAAATAAGTATAATATGAATATGACTTTGGTTTTCCCAAAATCATTTCCTAAGTTTCAAATAAAAATATAAACGTTTATTTATATTTATACCAATCTTAGAAAGCAGAAAAATCGGGGTGTTACACTTTTCAATTGATGAGAAATATTTTTGATTGTTTTTCACTGTATCACATCACTATTTTTCAGTCTTCGAATTCTTCTATTTATACTTGATCACAAAGATCCGTTGAGATGCATTTGAGAGTCTTTAGCTTTGTTCTTCAGAAAATAGTCGTTCTGACATGATAATAAATGCTTTGAAGAACGTTGGAGATTCCTTGTTGACATCCGAGTATAGCAGATATGCTTTTCTGCCTTTAGGCAGCGTTCTTTCCTTATTTGTGTAATACTTAGAAAGGCTCGGATAAAGTAGTTTTTCTCTTACTAACACAAGAAATACTTTTCTGTAGCTTTGCCCTTTTGTCTTTTCTCCTTTCTTTGATTGAAAACAAAATATAATAAAAAAGATAAAGGAACAATATAGACAAGAAGAATTCTATCTACATAACATAGACATGGAAATTGAATTTGAATATTTAGAAGAAATGGAATTTATTGAAGAACAAAGATACTCAGATAATGAATATTGGTATTCGGAATAATGGATAAAGAAATATTAAATGTATTAGTTATGAATTTAACAAAAGATTATAAGCAAATAATAATTAATAAATTAAAGAATCAATATGAACAAGAAAAATGATATCTAAAAAATATACAACAAAGAATACAATGGGAATATGGAAATGAAGTATATAGTGATCCTGATTATTAGTTTGAATTATATAGCGATCCTAAATATTTTTATGGGAATTCGAATTACATAATTATTCCGAGTATTATATAGATGGAAATAATTTGGAAGCAATAGAAGAATAAAATACACCCTTAGAAATGAATAATAAAACAAAATTGTTTAAAATTAAAAGGATGGTACCGATTTGGTATAAGAGCTAAGTAATTAAATAAGTAAAAAAAAAAATTGATTATCATAATATAGAAAAATTTGTATATAAGTTAATCATTTTAGATCTAACTAGTCAAAGTAATTTAAAGGATATAATATAAGAATTAAAAGTCAAGTCTACAGATGTATGTGAAAGACATATGAATTATCATTGTGAATACTATGATTGTAGAAAATATGATAGAGAAATAAAATTAATAAAAATAATGATTGCTAAGATAGAATCATGGATAGAACAATGAGAATTATTTTAAAAAAATCCAAAATTACAAAAATACCACCATACAAACTGGTCTAGTGGTCGTAGGTTGTTATCAACTTTTTTTTAGTCAAAAAAAGAAACTTAGAATAACACAGCTCGGGAACCCGTATTGCACTCGATTTTTTGACCAAAGTAACCTTCTTTTAAAAAATATATACCAAATAACCCACTTTTAAAACAATTTACCAAAATAACCTCCTTTTTGCCAACTTGAAATTTTTTATTAAATTTTCTTTTTGCTGACGTAATGGCGCCAGTTTGCCATTGGCCTGCCACGTGGCAGCATCTTATAGGTTCGGTAGTTGTTGTGGAAAAAAAAATTTCGGAAAAAAAATATAATTATATATTTATTAAATATTATTAATACAAAATTATATTATTAAATTTATCATTAATTATTAGGTAAAATTAATTTTTGGTCCCTCATTTGTTTTAAAATATTCAATTTGGTCCCTCCATTGTTAATATATAATTATATTATTAAATATTATCATTAAGTTTGATCGTTAACTTTGACTCTCGCCAGAAAACACGCTAGAATCTAGAAAATATAGGAACCAAATTGAATATTTCAAAACAAATGAGGGACCAAATTGAATATTTCAAAACAAATGTGGGACCAAACTGAATACTCCCTCCGGTGTCCACAATGTAAGAAACAAATTGGTCATTTTTTGGTACAAAATATAAAAAACATGCATGATTTTTCACACATATTAAATGTTAATTTTCAATATTACCCTTATTAATTACTGTCATTAATTTTCATACATAAGTTATTTTTTTTAATCAACAATCAATTTAGGATTTTGTTTTTGGTTTACAATGAATTTAAAATTTTAAACATTAATAATAATAGTCTATCATATTAGATACTCCCTAACCGTATCTCCCATCCTTCACAACATTTAATGGTTATTAATTACTCTTAACTATTACTTATTAATGTTTACTGGTTAAAATTTTAAATTGATTGTAAACCAAAAACAAAATCTTAAATTGATTGTTGTATAAAAAAAAATCTTAAATTGATTACGTTCAGAAAATTGGAGGGTGAGTGCAATAACACGGGTCCATACTCCAGCTATAAATATAACCACACTCTGCTCAGAAAATTATTCGTTCTTTGTAATTGTAATTTGATCAGTGTTTGAATTTCTTGCTTGTTGTTAATGGAAGAAGATAACATGTCTCGTTGCTTTCGTGGGTCATGCAGCAAGGTTGAAAAGGTTTGTTTTTTCCTTCGAAACACTTTTGATTAATGCTTGCGAAAGCTGTTCTTTCTTTAAATGTTCTTAATTTCTCCTATTCAAGAACTGTGATGATGTTGAAGTTTGGGGTCATGGGTCCATTGGCAGGCATCTTGCTATACTGCTGTTAGAACCCTTGTTTATAGTTCTTATTGCCCTCAGTAACCTTTCTTATAATAGTCTCTAATTGACTATTACTTCCATCAATGGTCATAAATATATATGCTATCTGTCTCTACTAGTACGATGTACTGCTTTTACAAAATATGATGTATTGTTGGGTTTTCTTTTGTTGAATAATAATAAGGCCATGAATTATTACTTTTATGTTTAGATTTTCGGCCTAACTCATGTGCTATACCCAAGATAATTCTTCAATATATGCAGATGATTAAATCCCTTTTGGTGTAATATAAAATTCTACTTTTTTGTTTATTTTAGTTTATTTTCCCGCACTTCACCTATAACCCCAAATTTCAGTTTGTTCATTTTAAATTTTAAATATCCGTGTTCTATTTTCATCTTGTAGAATGACTCCTATTTTGAAGAGGATTGGAATGCTTCCCGCCATCGATGATGGGGAAGACAATAATGAGGTTGAAATTGTCCCAAATGACATTGAGCTGAAATCAAATTTAAGGGGAAAAAGTAGCATAAATATGCATTCTGTTCGCAGCCCTGTAGAGAACCTCACTCAGTGGAGGAAAGCAATTAGAGCAAGTGCACCCTTGCATTCTGTACGCAGACCTGTGGAGAACCTCACTCAGTGGAGGAAGGCAATTAAAGCAAGTGCACCCATGCATTCTGTACGCAGACCTGTGGAGAACCTCACTCAGTGGAGGAAGGCAATTAGAGCTAGTGCATCGATGCATTCTGTACGCAGACCTGTGGAGAACCTCACTCAGTGGAGGAAGGCAATTAGAGCAAGTGCACCCATTGTCAATGATGATGCCATGACATAGAAAAGATATAGAAAATATTTTATTCCTTGGACTTGACTAGCCAATTTTTAGTTGGTCAGGAGTTACAAAGTCAAGGCCAAATTTCATTCTTTTGTTATCTTCTGTTTAATTTGTCAATAGTTATTTCTTTTCAATGAAAGTGACATTCAGATTATTCAAAAATCATTTGTATTTCTTTATGAACTTTGTTTGGTAAAATGGCAAACTCATTTTACTAATATTTTTGGGCTATGCACCTTTGTTTCTGCTGACTCATTGGTTCCACCACAAAATTTTTATGACTTGTCATGATGCATAACTCCCACTTGGTATAAGACTTATTGCAGAAAATTTATGGCTTGCGGTGTATTCATATGAAATGTTGCAAGCCTTTCAGAAACATAACCTTGTATTTGTATGCTTGTTGGCTGTGAGTAAGGGTTACTTGAGTGGGGTTGTTTTTTTTTGGTTGAGTATTCTGTGATGGGTAAGGGGATTTCAGGCCTTGCTAGTGTTGTGCATGGTTACTTGAGTGGACTCGACTCTTGTTTGTCTTTGCTTCTTTGTTTTACTCGTCAGTTAAGCCTAATGCTTTCTTTGCTGAGTTCTTTTTGTCATGTGGGTTGGTTTTTAAGGGAACTTGGTTGATGCAAGCTGGGTTGTCATTGTACACTGATGCTTTTGGATTGAAAGGGTGTCAAAAGATTTCTTCAATTTTGGGCCCTACAGGAGAGTTGTTGATGTGAAATGTGATCTTGATGAGGATAGATTGAGGGGGTGTTGCGTGGATGCATTTCATCTTCATAGTGCATGCCATGTTGGTGCTAGTTTTGATCGTTGGATTGTTTGGGGTGTTGGCGAGTATCCCGAACTTGAGAAGTGGGGAGGCAAGGGGGACGGTTGCTAGCCGAGCTCGAATCGGCCAGTATGTGGATGAGAGCTTTTCCTGATTTGGAGATGGAGTGAGATATGTATGATTTTGATAAAATGATAGAGGGGAAGTGTGCAATGTAACTCATTAGTTAGGCAGTGCTTACTTATCAACCTTTCTTTACTTTGTTTGTTTGTTGAAGTGACTTTTTAGCAGTTTCATATCAAGATATTTTAGACAATTATATCTTTACAATCAATGAAAGTTATAGCATTTGGATTTCGGAATAAGCTTGATGACAGGCATCTTTTGCTACATCATACATCATACATCATAAATGTCGTTCTTGGGAGTGGATCTCGGCATCCAGTGGTTCGATGAAGTTCTTCTCTAACTGGTGTATCAGTCCTCTGCATTGCCTATAAGCCAGGAGGTGAAATTTCTGCTGCTGCTTAGTTTCGTCTGCGAGTTAACGGCGGTGGGAATGACAAGAGTTTTTGGAAGCTCGTGATCCGTTGGTTGGGCAGGTTGGTTCTGATTTTTCTGTTCTTCCGTTGGTTTAGAGGGTTAGAGACATTGGTAGCCTGTCTCTTGGTAGATCTTGTTTTGGTATAGGTTTTGTGTTTGTTTCTGTTTGCTCGATTCCCGCTCCTTTCTTTTGTGGTGAGATTGCTGCGAGGTTGGGTTTTGGATATCAAAAGTGGTGGGATTGCCCTTAGCTATGTTGCAACCTTTAGGCTTTCATGCTTTAGGTTGATGCAATATCTTTGGGTTTAAACTATTGTGTGGAAATTGATAATTTGTAAAAGGGTTTGGGTACCTCTTGTACTCATTTATATACATTTTTTTATTATAAAAAAAAAGCCAATATGCTTTGCAAATCTTGGGAGGAATTTCCACAGGAAGCTTAAAGGCGAGTTTCCTGGTGCATAAACTGTCTTTCTAATGATGCAGAGGGTTTAGAAAGGCAGATTTAGCAAAACTGAAGATGCATAACTAAGTAAGAAATATCTTTTACATTGAAAATAGTCGGGGATTTGAAATTCAACATGTGTTCAATCTTAATTCTATGAAAATATGCTTTGTTTTAATTATATATTTTCATATATACTCCTAATTAAATTTGTTGCCTGGTTCAATGCAGAGCCATTAGGAGAATAGGTCTTGCAGCCACATGCGATTTTCCTTGAAGCATATTCATTTTGCATTGGAATTAGAGCTTTAATTGAATAAATGTTACTAATGCGTTGCATTATTTTTTTCAGCAAGAGTACAAGTATTATATATAGATATTAATTTGTAAAATTGACCGGGGCTTAACTAATTGAAATACTCTGCTACAACATTTGGTATTTTCTATACAGATAAAGGAGTGGAAGTTGAGGACGTGGGTCTTCTAAAAGTCAAAATAAAGATTTTACGCTTTTACAACTTAATTTCTTTTCTATTTATGACTACCAACTTAATTTCTCGGTCATTGCACGTGTTGCCTTTGCAGGATTTATGAAATATGAAGCATGATTATATCCCCAAAGAAATTGAAAGACACAATCATTCCAATAGCTGAAAAGTTCCTTCGATTTACCAATACGAAGGGCTCTTTTGGTGAGTCCTTTAGTTCCAAGTTATGGTTCCTGTACTTCTAGCAATTATTTGTCTATTTTCCAAATAATATATATGTACTTTCCCAAAAGAATTGTGTTATTGCAATATCACATTACTATTTGTTCATCCTAAACTATGTGATGAAAACTAGTCATGGTAGAAGGACTTCTCAAGGAGTGATTGATTGTCTGTTGTTATAGGTACGGAGTTGCACATTTTGACTACTATTTCAATGCTTTGCTCGCTTATTGTGGAAGCATATAGCCCTCAAGGATTATTTTGGAGATAGGAATCCTAATACTTTGGAAGCTCAGGTGCACATGATCATCTTTTCATTTTAAGTCTACTATGACCTAGACTCCCACAAGTCCCGTTATCAACTCGTGTTTGTGTTTTTCACTTTAGTACTGCCCCACCCCCCACACAAAAACAAAAAGAGGTCATTTAAAAAAAAAAAAAGGCTTGGCAAAGCTCATGATAAAGCCTTTTGTATTTTCTTGGATACGTTGTTATTTCCTCTTTTGGAATGTTGATTTTTGTTACTACAACATAGCACACATGTTTTAAATTTGTGTTGTTGTATTATGTCTAATTCCATTTACATGAAAATGACAGGAAGCTTATGTGGTGAGTAACAGAGAGTACAATAATTGTTGATCAGTGATGCCAAGGGATGGCTGGCATTCTTGCCTCAACTCTTTATATATTCATTTGGCTTCCAATTGGAATTCTTTTGGCTATTTATAAAAATCCTTCTGGATATTTTCCTTCCTTACAAGTGGTATATATCTGCATGTCAAAATCTATATCCCAAAAAGATCAGAACCTAACAAAGGTATCCTCTATGTGTGCACTCACAGGACTCTCTTGGATCCAATTAATTTTCCTAAGCACATGTAAGCCTTAGACTACAGTCACATACAGTTAAAGCCAAGTGTCTAAGTTCATATATAGCCCCTATTATAACAGTTAGACTAACAAGGGATAGAAAGCAAGATGTTGATACCATGCAAAGGCTTCTTACCAAAGGGGATTTGATGTTGTGTATACTGATTCTACTATTATTTTTTCTCTCTTTACTAGAATCCCATGTTCATTACTATTAGAAGAGCTACAATTAGCTCCTGTGTTCATGGTCATATCCATAGGCTCCTTCTGCATGTGATCACCAACCTCCGTAAACTTAAGTTTGTCTTTAAATTTCGGTCACTAAATTTCTTTTTTCTAGTAGTGTCATATTCCCATCCAACTCTTCAGGTTTTGCAAGTTCACCACCATACAAAGTATCTATAGAAACACTCTGATTTTTATCACATGTACTAAATGGTGATCCATTAGAGCCTAGTTGACTCCAAGTTAGACTCATGAAAGTTCAAATGGGCACAAGGACCATACATGGCCTTAGCTGCTTCATCATAAGCAAGAGCAGCTTCAAGTGTAGTAGAGAAAGTGCTATTAGATGTATCACATAACTGATTTCTGTTATATCGCTTATCTATTAGCTCTAAAATAGCAAGTTAGTTAGGATTAAGTTAGCTTAGTTAGAGACTCACCTTCTTGAGTCTTTCATTATTGAGCTCTATATAAAGAGCCTTTCTCTCACAATGTAATACAAGTAATCCTTCAATAATATCAAGATGTTATCCATCTCTTCTATTTCTCTAGTTCATAGTATGGTATCAGCTTCATAGTTTTTCAAAGCTTCCGCACCCTTCTTTTTTTCTTTGCTTCCATGGCGGGAAATTAAACCCGACCTCCGATCTTTCTTCTTCTTCCGGCACTAAATCAGATTCTCAAACTGATCCTTCTCAAAACCCAGCCAGCCTCTATTATCTCGCATCCAAGAGAAAATCCTGCTACATTCTTGTTCAACCTCCCCTTCATGGTGACAATTACTACCATTGGAGTAAGGCTATGCAACGAGCCCTCTCTTCTAAAAATAAATTCAAGTTTGTCAATGGTGCTATTCCTAAACCACCATCCACCGATTTGCGGTTTGATCCTTGGGAGAGATGTAACAATATAGTGGTCTCTTGGATCACACGCACCCCTTTCACCTCAAATCTCTCAAAGTACAATCTGCTTTGACAATGCTAGAGATCTTTGGCTCAATCTTGAAACAAGATTCACCAAAGGAAACCACTTTCGAATGTCAATCTGCTTCAAGAACTTCACTCAATAAAGCAAGGAGAAAGGTCCTATGGGATGAGCTTGAATTTCTTCGACCAACTCAAGCTGTTCTTGCACCTTTATTACTGCACTTGCAGCCCGAGCCAATCCGTTACCAATCACAAAGAAAAGGAGCATGTCATATGCTTCTTGAGAGGTATCAATGATTCTTTTGATTATGTAAGAACTCAGATTCTCCTTATGGATCCTCTCCCTCCATCACTAAGGCTTACTCCTTAGTCATACAACAAGAAAAGCCCCCAAAACTATTTCTAGCAATGATCCTACTTCATTTCTTGCCAATACATTCAATCAAGGCGGAGGCACCAACACTCAAGGAAGAGGTCGTGCTAGAAATTCCAATGACCCTGAAGCATGCAATGCAGTTATTTAATGAAATAACCACACTATAGATACCGCTTACTTCAACATGGGTTCCCTCCGGTTACGTAACCAGGTCTCAAGGCTCGAGCACAACAATGAATATCTCTCTGCCTCTGCTAGAGCCATCTCTCAATCCTGTTTCCACTTTCTTCCACTTGATTAGGCTCTACCACTCACAAGAGAAGATTACAAATACTTGGTTTCTTCGCTACAAGCTTCCAAAAGCGATGCTGTAGTTTCAGGAGTTCCAATAATAGATCCAATATCCCCGATTCTTCTCGTCATACTATGTCTAGTGTTACTAAACCAGGTAATTATTGCACTCCTTCTTCTTGTTGGATTTTAGAATCTTTGGTGCATCTGGCCATATTTGTCCATTTATCAACTTCTTTCATACTTATCATATCATTTCTCCTATTATGTTTTTAGTTACCTAATGGTGAAACCATTATTTCCAATTATTCAGGTACAATTCATTTGAGTTCTCTATGATCTTACATGATATTTTATACATTCCCGGTTTTGAATTTAATCAGATTTATGTTAACAAATTATCTAAATCCCTTAATTGTCAATTCCTTTCTCACATCTTTCTTGTATTATACAGGATGTGCATACCAAGAAGATGATTGGACATGCCGAGGTTCATCACAACCTTTATATACTACAACATGCACATTCACTCAATCCTTCATCCCTAGTTCTTCATCGCTTTTCTTTGCCTTTTGTTAATAAAAGATAGCATAATAATAGTCTTTCTGATTTCTTTGACTTGTGGCACTTTAGGTTAG